>CM029393.1:10719282-10807775 GCA_017165825.1 Hepsetus odoe
CTCACAAAGCCTTTCATTGTTCATTTCTGTGATTCGCAGCTGGAGATCCAGCGAGGAACTGCATGAACATTAGTCTACTATTAGCCAATCACAAATCAATTACAGAACTTTATGTCTATAAATCTGCTCAGTTAACACCTAAACAGCTTCTGCTTGCGTTCTGCCCAGAAACACACACAGATCTGGAGATGATTCAGCTCCTTTGGCTCCTTCTGTTACGGAGAACTCAAATTAAATATACATTCAGAAGTTTTTCAGGTATTGAATGTTTAAAACCAGATTTTTTTCCCACTAATAGTTTTTCATTCAAGTATTTATGTATCACTATGTCATCATTATGTTACCCACAGCCACTTTAGGCCAGAGTTACATGTGATTTTTAATCACATGCACTGCCATGCAGTGGGGAAACGGTACAACGATCGGCAACTATGGCTAATTTATACTTACGGCATTTAAAGGTGACGCTTCAGAGTGTCTCCCATGTCCTGAGTACAGGGACAGTCCTCTGAGACACTGTGGTTCAGGGTCCAGGGACCCAGTGGTGGTAGTGCTGGAGGTGGGACTCCAACCTGGGACCTCTTGAGCCACAGGTCCATAGACAGGTACCACCACTAGACCACCACCACCCTTATTTGATTAATTGATCCTCAGCAGAGACCCTCACTGAGACTGACATGGTTTAATCTCTGCATGAAGGGAACCGAGCTGGAAGTGTCTATAACGCACCACTCCAGACCCCCGGGTTCTGCAGTTCTGGTGGGTTCTGAGCGCGCCTGTCTGGGTTTGTCTTGCAGGGCTGATGGTGTACTGTGGTTTTGGGAGAATGTTCCAGAAGAATCCTGCTGATGGAAATAGGCCTCTCTATTTATCACCGAGGGCAAAGTGAAGCCCGGCCCGAGCTCCCTGAACGAGACGGAGTTAGAAAGATTAATGATCTGTGTGTGTGTTAATGCGCCAGGGTTTGTTTTTATACATTTTCAGGTCCTGAAAATTCACTGGCTGGGTAGGAAAACCAGGATAATGTACTTTACAAGCAACACTGTATATATTACGGTAAGCTGTTTAGGAAATATATATACTTATATAATGAATGATGGTGTGAATATGAATTTTGAAACTTGAAATTTCCTGTAAGTTCTTTAGTTTTTAGGAAAACGGGACAATGTAGCGTCCAGAAGACAAGCAGGGCCAACTTTGTAAAGATGGTTCATGAGGTTAATATTAGAGTCAGATTTTAAAATGGATCTGTGTGTGTGTGTGTGTGTGTGTGTGTGTGTGTGTGTGTGTGTGTTAGTATTAATGTAGCACTGTGTTTCCACTGTCACTGTGTACTGTGCTGTTTGTCGGTCATCAGTTCTCACTGTGATGACTGTGAGCACATTCGAGATCCAGCTTCAAAACAAACATATGTTTTGATAGATAGATTACACACACACACACACACACACACACACACACACACACTCTGATATGTAGTTATGACTGTGTAGTGTGCTGCCTGTCAGCACGGTTGAGGATTCTCTCTACTGCTTCTCTAGGATTATCAGCTGAGTCTGCTACAGAGGGGAACAACATGATACACACAGAGAGAGAGAGAGAGAGAGAGAGAGAGAGAGAGAGAGAGAGAGAGAGAGAGAGAGAGAGAAAGAGAGAGAGAGAGAGAGAAAGACAATAAGAAAGAGAGACAAATAAGTTGTATTTAATATGAACTGCAGGACATCAATATTTAATTCATAAAAATGTAATAATTAAACAATTAACAAGAAACTAACCAGTGTGTGAGAGCTTTACATCAACATTAAACACCACTTAATAAAGAAACAAATGAAACGAAAGGATGAAATCTGCAGGTTAAAGTGAGCAGGGTGGATGATGAAGAAGTGAACAGTGGGAGTTTGTTTATATTGTTTCATAAATAATAAATATTTATATTATTCATAGATAATACTAGACATAATAAAAGTTTCAAAATCAGAACAAGAGCAGAAGGAAGAAACGGATCCCAGCAAATGACTGGAATGAACAGAGAAAGAAGGGAAAAGAAGAAGGGTGTCCAACTGGGTGACGATCAAAGGGACCTGACTACGAGCTTGGCAGAGGAAGAGAAGAAATGAAGGGGAAAAAGAGGAGTGCATCTACTGGACGAGACGAGACAGACATTAGGAGAGCGGGGAGAGAGAGGAGAGAGAGCGGTGAGGATGTAGAGACAGAGAGAAAGAGGCAGAGACACTGAATGGCCAGAGGAGGATGGATAGAACTGATGATAGCAGGTGAAAGTGTGGATACTCCCTTCTTTTAAATAGGAGGAAAAAGGGAGTAAGTGGAAGGGAAAACAGGATTGGTGGACTGAAAGAGAGATGGACCATGAAAAGGGAGGGGAAAGTGGAGGAAAAGAAAATGATGCTGGGAGAGACAGAGAGAGAGTGAGAGAGAGGCAGAAAAAGAGACAGACAGAGTGAGAGAAAATTAGCCTTAGTCATTGTACCAGGCACTGCTGACCTGCAGACATGACACAACTGCTACCTGCTGTGTGTGTGTGTGTGTGTGTGTGTGTGTGTGTGGGGTGTGTGGGTGGTGTGTGTGTGTGTAGGTGTGTGTGTGTGTATGTGAGTGTGTGTGTAGGTGTGTGGGGGAGGTGTGTGAGTGTGTAGGTGTGTGGAGGTGTGTGTGTGTGTTAATTAATACTAACACACACACACACATAGAGAGAGGGAGAGAGACAGACAGACAGACAGAGAGAGAGAGAGAGAGAGACAGACAGACAGAGAGAGAGAGAGAGAGAGTAGACAGACAGAGAGAGAGAGAGAGAGAGAGAGAGAGAGACAGCACAGAGAGAGAGAGAGAGAGAGAGACAGACAGACAGAGAGAGAGACAGACAAAGAGAGGGAGACAGACAGACAAAGAGAGGGGAGACAGCACAGACAGAGAGAGAGAGAGACAAAGAAAGGGAGACAGACAGACAGACAGAGAGAGAGAGAGAGAGACACAGAGAGAGAGAGAGGAGAGAGAGAGGAGGACAAAGAGAGTGGAGACAGGACAGAGAGAGAGAGAGAGAGAAAGACAGAGAGAGAGGAGACAGGGAGAGAGAGCGAGAGGAGAGAGAGAGAGAGACAGGAGAGAGACAGGGAGAGAGAGACACAGGGAGAGAGAGAGAGACAGGAGAGAGACAGGGAGACAGGGAGAGAGGGAGAGAGAGAGAGAGAGAGAGAGAGAGAGGCTACAGGAGAGAGACAGGAGAGAGAGAGAGGACACAGGAGAGTGAGGACAGGGAGAGGAGACACAGGAGAGAGAGAGAGACAGGAGAGAGACAGGGAGAGTAGAGAGAGACAGGGAGAGAGAGAGAGAGAGAGAGAGAGAGGAGAGAGAGAGAGAGAGAGGGAGAGAGACAGAGAGACAGAGAGAGGGAGAGAGAGAGACAGGGAGAGAGACAGGGAAAGAGGGAGAGAGAGAGAGAGACAGGGAGAGAAAGATCCATTTCAAAATCTGACTCTAATATTAACCTCATGAATAATCTTGTCTGCTTCTGTACACTACAGGAAATAAATATCATATAAATTAAAGGTAAAAGTAATAAATAACCAGGATGTGCAACATATATGAAGCTGTATGTTGAGTTTTATTGATGATGTAAGTTTATAAAGATTATAAAATATATAATTAGTATGTTATATGTAGAAATAAAATGGGCAAAATATATATATATTTATGCTCGGAACACTTTTGCAACAGACAAGGTGAGACAGGAGTCTCCGTGGACGATGATGTTTCTGATGACATTGTGATCTGCAGTGAGAGTAGAATAAAAGGGAAGGTTTACAGGACGGTAGTGAGACCAGCTATGTTATATGGGTTGGAGATGATGATGGAAAGACAGGAGGTGGAGCTGGAGGTGTTGGAGTTTAAGATGGTGAGACTGGACAGGATTAGAAATGAGATATTAGAGGGACAGCTCAGCGCCTTACAACATGCAGAAAAGCGGTTTGTGTGTTCCCTGTAGACGGTGTGTTACATTTTAACAAAAAAAAAAACAAAAACAAAGTAAAGAAACTGTGATTTTATTTTTCTATAAGACCTGCATGAGTCCGGACACTGTGTGAAAAGGAACATGTGCAGACTTTAATAATGGGGATGGGATGTGTTTGGGTGATCCAGTGGGAGGATACTAGCCTGTTCCTGGTTTTTAAAGCTCTTAATGGATGGGGACCTTCATCCCCTGTTCGACTCCATCTTAATCCAGACTGAAGATCAGCAAACACTGCCTTACTGAAGATCCTGAAACCAAACAGAACCAGAGAACCTTTAGTTTTTCTTCCCCCAAAAGGAGCATCTGTCAGGAGACTACACTTTTAAAAAACAGATAAAAATATTTGTATTTAGAAATGCTTTCTGTTACATTTTTTTTCTTCTTTATATTCCTTTCTGACCAATTCATACCACGTCTTCATCTCCTGCTGTAGTTATTTACAGCACTGAACAAACTAACAGCTCATTTAATAGCTGTGACAGGATTTATATCACTTTGAGCAGCATATAAATACAGGCAAAAGACTCTATAAATAATGCCCATTAATTATTATTATTATTATATATTATTGGCCATGAGGTTGCAGGTTCGAATCCCACCTCCAGGTTCGAATCCCACCTCCATCATTAGGTTCCCTCAAACCCTCAACCCTAAGTTCCTTCCGTCAGACTGGAGACAATGAGGAAATGGAAGTGGACCATCCGTGAAACGCCTTAAATGTGGATGTGATTAATGTCCCTCAGGTATGAGCTTAGGCCTTTGTCCACCAGTCCACTGTAGAATCTGGAAGTGTCCATGATTTTGTGAAGGTCAGCATGAGGCAAGCTTGTGTTGTGGCTCATTTGTGGGCCACACAGTCAGCTAAAACTATTATCCGCACTCTGATGGACGAATAGGTTCCTGTGGACACTCAGCTCCTCCAATAATTTATAGACAAGGAGAGGAGAAAATGAGCTGGGAAGGCCATGACGAGATGCCAAGAAGCCTGACAAATGGTGGAAAAACTCAGCAGGTAACTTCTCTGTGCTCTTACTGTCCACTTTGGCTTTGTGAAGGAAACGCCTTGAAGAATAAAAAGCTCCACTAGCTGCTGCCAGGCTCTTTCAGCTCTGTTGACAGCTAAAATTTGCTCATTTCATCTTGTTCTGGATGATCATGACAAGTAGGAACCGTGGACAGCCTGAGCAGCTCTGTATCGGTACCGTGTGCCACTCACAGGGGTTTTAATGTGACTTATCATGTGCAAAAGCTGAGATTATTCAGTCAACGTGATGGATAATGTTGAAATTTTCATTGCCTGTCTTATGGGAGCAGTTCAGCATAATTCACTTCAATGCATTTGGCATTTCAAAGGTAGCTGGATGGGTGCAGTTCGCCAGATGGCCACCAGGAGGCTCACTTTACTAAGGAGATGGACTGGGTTATGGGGTTCCTTGGGCCTTCACATTATGACTTCCACTGCAGATCAATTAGCAAACCTAGTTAGTAATTTTAAAGCTAGAGGGAGACATATATAATGTGGGGAAATACAATTACTGGTTCTGAGGAAGCTGGATGAATACATGGTCTCCAAGAACCAATGGTTGTGCTTTTAAGAACCATTTTTGCAAATTAGATTTGTCATGACCCTGTGGAACACAAAGCAAAGCTTCTATAATGCACATAGAAAAGATTTCCGTTAATAAAAGGAAACGTCTTAGTAAAGATGGCGGTAATCTCTTAGATAGTGGAAGCATTTTTCTCTTTTATCATGATTAAATAACACTCTCTGTGGTGCAGAACATGTTGTGCGTACATGCTTTTTGAAAAGAGAGAAATGTTCTTCTCACTCATTAGAATGGTTCTTTCTGGGGCATCCACAAGCAGTGGAACTTAAACTGAGGTTCATGGGAAAATTTCAGAAGTTACATCCTCTGGATAGCTGGCAGTTTTAGAAACCCATAGAACAGCATTTACACTTTGATCAAATCAGTTTTTCCCAACCCTGATCCTGACCCCTGTAAAAAAAAATACACTACTTAAACTTCTTAGGTTTTTCTATTTCCTCCCTTCATTTTCCCCAAATATCCGTCCTTTCTTCCATCTTCAGATCAGACTCCTTCCTTCACTCTGAACATCTGAGATGATCTCCACTATTCTATCCTCCATCACCTTCCCAACATCCAGACTCAAGTTCTGGGACTAAATGGACACAAATACAGAAGAGACGTCCCTCTGTGCATCCATTGGTGCAGGACAGAGTGAAGGAGACGTGAGAGAGAGCACAGGAGATGTGGACGGTGGTCTAGGTGTGGAGTGTGTGTCCGTGATGGAGAAACTAGTAGAGACGGTGATGAAAGTGAAGGGAAGTCTGGTGGATTATTTTCAGTAGGATTGTTATTGGAGTTGAAGTTCGAGGCTTTAATAGTCTTTAATTCTATTAATATGGAGTGAGATTCAGTTCACTTTCAGCACAGACAGACGCTCCAGACGTCCTTCAGAGGAGACACGTCTCACTCTACACTCTCAGTACACTCCTGTACTTTTACTTTACACTCCCAGTACACTCCTGTACTTTTACTTTACACCTCAGTACACTCCTGGGTACTTTTACTTCATACCTCAAATGTCCATTCCTGCACTTTTACTTTACACTCAGCATATCTCACTTTTATTTTCATTAACTCCCCAGCACATCTCTGTACTTTTACTTTACACCCTGTGTATACTCCCGTACTTTACCTACATCTCCCAGTACATTCCTGTACTTTACTTTACACTCTCAGTACATTCTCATACTTACTTTACACCTCAGTACACTCCCCTGTACTTTACTCTACACTCTGTGTACATTCCTGTACTTTTTACTTACACCTCAGCACACCCTGTACTTTCATTTCCTCTTACACCTCAGCACTCCTGTACTTTTACTTCCTACACCTCAGTACATTCCTGTACTTTTACTTTACAATTCTCAGTACACTCCCACTTTACTTTGGTTAATTCTCAGTACAATTCCGTACTTTTATTTCCACAATTCTCAGTACATTCCTGTACTTTTACTTTACACTCTCAGTACACCCTGTACTTTTACTCTGCACTCTCAGTACATTCCTGTACTTTTACTTTTTACACTCTCAGTACACCCTGCACTTTTTACTCTACATCTCAGTAACATCCCGCACTTTTACTTTACAATTTAGCACATTCCTTGCTACTCTCATTTTTACACTCCCAGTACATTCCTGTACTTCTTTACTTTACACTCCTGGTACATTCCTGTACTTTCCATATACTCCTATATCTGTACTTTACCTGGCACTCTCAGTACATCTCTACTTTTACTTCTACACCTCAGTACATTCCTGTACTTTTACTTTATACTCTCAGTCCATTCCTACTTTTACTTTATACTCAGTATATTCCTGTACTTTTTACTTTACACTCTCAGCATTCGTACTTTACTTCTTTACACTCAGTACATTCCTGTACTTTTTACTTTACACTCTCAGTACATTCCTGTACTTTTTATTTTATACTCTGAGTACATTCCTGTACTGTTTACTTTATACCTCAGCACATATTCCTGTACTCCTTTTACTTTACACTCTCAGTACACTCTCACTTTTTACTTTATAATTTCAGTGCATCTCCTGTACTTTAATTTACACTCAAAGTACATTCTGTACTTTTACTTTACACTCTGAGTACATTCCTGTACTTTTTACTTTATACTCTCAGTGCATTCCTGTACTTTTTACTTTACACTCTCAGCACATTCCTGTACTTTTACTTATATTCTCAGTGTATCTCCTGCATTCTTTTACTTATACTCAGTACATTCCGTACTTTTTACTTATAATTTCAGCATTCCTGTACTTTTTACTTTAACCTCAGTACATTCCTGTACTTTTACTTTACACTTCAGTACATTTCGTACTTTTACTTTACACTCTCAGTACATTCTTCTTTTACTTTTACTTTACATCTGCACATTCCTGTACTACATTTTATACTCAGTACATTCCTGTACTTTTACTTTACACTCAGTACATTCCTGTACTTTTTACTTATACTCTCCCTTGTAGTGTATCTCTGTACTTTTACTTTACACTCTCAGTACATTCCTACTTTTTACTTTACACTCTCAGTACATTCCTGTACTTTATTTTATACTTGTACATTCCTGTACTGTTTACTATACTCTCAGTCCATTCCTGAATTACGTTTTTATTCATACTGAGTAAAGTAATTGATCTGTATCAGTTTTTGAGGAATATGTGCTGTCGGAGGCATTGCCGATTCTCAACACATCTAAAAAGGATGAAGATGTTGAATAAACTTCCTGGAACACGGGTGGGGTATCTATTGACCACAATGCAATTTGGTGCTTTTTATTTTATTTTTATCTTTACTGTTTGTTTCAGTGGCACCTTTTAGCATTTGCATTCACCTGATCAGTGATCAATAAGCGAAATCAAAAAAAAATGGAACTTTAGCCTGCAAACATGTGGATATGTTGGGTTAAAGTACAGACAGCAATGCACACCCGTGACCTCAGTGTGTACTTTCTGCCAGGGCCAAAGTTCAGGATGTAAACTCACTTGACCTCTTTGTGCATATCACCTCCAGATGAGATCTTCTCTGGGGCGCTCTGCCTCATTCTCACATATGTGAAGAATGACAGCTTCACTCTTTATGTCTTCCGTTCTTTCGTTCGTTCTCGCTGGAAGCTCTGTGCAAAGACCTTTGCAAAAACAAAAACACTAAATAACAAACATGCTAATCCGTGCCTTAAAAGAACCACAGAGGAGATGTTTTGCTGTGAAAACCTACTTAGTTGTTTTTGAACCACATTCTTAAAAAAACAAGACGCTCATAATGGCCTCTAAAAGGCTTGCCTTCAGTCCTTTAGTTACAATTTCTTTGTAGCTGGACTGATTCGATGTACCAGAATCTTTGTGTTTTCTTTTATGGCACAAATGAGCCCCTGTTCTCCTGACAAACATATTTAAGGTACAAACAGGACCATTTTTGGGAGCATTTCAACTGTTAGGCCCTTTGTGAAACAAAAGAAATGTGCAGATACCTTCTCCGAAAGGGGTTTTCATGCCACAAACACACACAAAAGGGCCTGAACGATGCGTCAAGAGAGGAGGCTCATGGTCTTGCCTGGCTATCGGCAGAGAGAGCACGAGAAGGCCTGATCCAGAGGCTAGAAGGACGGATTGAACAGGCCGAGCGCTAAGCTATAAAAGACTATTTGCATATTTTCTCCTCCAACTACACCATTTCTACTTTCGCCCAGAAACCCTCCTTCCCGCCTGCTCTACTCCTCTGCCCCCATCTGTGTGGCACTTTCCTCCTATCTTCCTCACTCACTCCCTCCTCTCCCTGCCCCCTCATTTTCTCCTGAGCTCATTGCTCAGTGTCACCGGAGAGCCGCAAGCTGTCACCCCCCCATCCCTGGGCAGGTTCAGATGGAGGTCAGGCATGGAGTGTGTGTATGTGTGTTTGCTCCAGACACTACCGTTTCGGCTGCTGCTGCCATGGCAACAGAAGCAGACAGCATGGACACCGGGGGCTTGTGTCGAATCTAGCACTCCAACGAGTATCTCACTTCTCTCACTCCCTCTTTTTCTCTTCCTAACAGGGCAGGAATGTGGGCAAACATAAGCCCAGAGCCAGACAAGTGCCCAAAAATGCGATTCTGGAAGCATACCGGGGAGCAATATACCTGAAAGTGAGGACACGCCGGTGCAGAACCAACCAGCACCAAAACATTTTCACAGGAAATTATTTCATCCACTAACTATCGCTGAATTCACCGTGAATTCAGAACACATTCATGACATTTAGCAGACACTCATATCCAGAATTACAGGGTCTGTTCCCAAGCAGGGCACCGGTGGCCTAGTGTTATGAGGCTAGGCCCCAGGATCGGAAGGTCATGGGTTCCAATCCCAGACCAGCAACAAGGTTGAACAAGATGCCGTCCCCATCACTGGATGGCTCCCCCCTGCTGGAAAACTTGAAAATTTCAAAATTGAACATTTCTACATGTAAATACTAGGACATGTCCACAGGAGAGTCGAGGAGTCTATCGGGAGAAGGATGCTGAGGATGTACAGGAAAGAGGAGAAGAGGAAGGACAAAGAGGAGGTTTATGGACGTGGTGAGAGAGGACATGCAGGTGCCGGTCTTAAGGAGGAAGATGCAGAGGACCAGACGAAATGGAAACGGATGAACCACTGTGGCGACCCCTAAACGGGAGCAGCTGAAAGAAGCGGAAGAAGAATGAGAAGAAGATGTAATAAAGGGGCTGAAAAGTCTGATCTTCATCTCACATCCATCTTTTGGTCTCCCAAATTGCCAAGAGGAACCTGTTTTTTTCGCTGGTAGATTGTCTGTAATAGATGTTCACTGAACACATATTGTCCGTTGTGCTAGAAGGCTAGCAAATTTCTGTATGTCAAAATTCTTGGCCTTGAATCTGACTGGGGGATGTGGATTGGCTTGGGCTGTGGAGCAACACTGTTGCTGAGAAGAAGCATATCAGCCGAGGCTGTGGAGGAGTTGGGCTTTGTGCCGAAGGCTTCATGGGGGCCTGCCACAAGGATAGGTCAGTTGTGCTAAAGGACGACCTTTCCAGAGAAGTGACGTAAGACAGGGGCAGGAGAGTAGGAGAGGACCAGGACGGGCCAGTGAGAGGGACAGTTCAGGGGAGGATGCTTTATGTTTTTGAAACACGATGGAAGCCAGGTGGAAAATGCACATAGATGAACTCTGGGGGCATCTATTAGGCACAACGTCCCTCTGTTGACGCTGATGTGAAATCATGTACCTAACATTTGTGAAGAAGTGAAATCTCTACTATCTGGGGAACCTGGATCAAAGTATTCAGATTTATGGTTCCAGAAAGGAAGGTTATTATAATTTCAACCATGTGCTGCTGAAAGTACACAAGGACTGAGAACAGAGTACAGAGCACACGCTGCAGAGACAGAACTGAGGACAGAATCTGGAGACAGACGGTGAGGAAAAACTGGAGGAGATGAGATCTGCGTCAGGAGGGATTGACGCTGGACAGGATCAGTAATGAATTTATTTATAGAGACATCTCAGGTTGGATGCTTTGGAGACAAAGTGAGAGAAGTGAGACTGTATCGGTTTGGACATGTCCAGAGGAGCAACGTGGAGTACATCAGGAGAAGGATGTTGAGAACAAACTCCCTTAAATCGGAGAAAGAACCTCAGGAGGAACCAAGACTCAGAAGGGGAACCTGTTCCTCTGGTCCACACCAGATCATTAAGAAGGGACATCGACAAAAGATTTCTTTATAAAAATATTTGTTATTCCTGCACACTTATTGACTATTTTCCATTTTTTCCTCACACTATATTATTTTTCCTTTTTTATGTTTTAATTACCTTGATGCTAAATATAATTTTATAGTGACTAACACGGTTAAATCTCTTTCTATACAGAAAATGTAAAAATTAAACATATATATATATATATATATATGCTAACAGTAATTCTTGTGCAAGACAAAACTGTCTAGGGATAGTAAAGGGAGTGTATCTATATGGGATTATATTCATCACAATCTGTAATTTATTCAAGGCCCAAGATAATACAGTTTAAGATGAATGTATAGGCAGGACAGGTTTAATCATTTTTCTGTTTAATTGATAAAGAGGCCACAGGTTCCCAGCCAGGCCCCAGACGCCTCCTGTCCTGCACACTGCGGTGTTTTCCTGCTCCAGCACATCCGCTCTGACTCAGTAAGGGCTTGTTAACGACTTAATCTGTTGTTTTGACGCAAGGAAAGCAGGGAATAAATACTCAAATGTCCTCCAGACCACTCTATGGACCGGTATGTTTGTCGACAACCACCAAAATGATCTTGGATGATCTTGGATCTGCTCAGCTGTGGCTTCATTACTCCCCTGCCTGTCCTTCTCGCTCTCCTTCAGCATCTGTGTGAGCACCACTACTGGCTCCTGATGAACGTGGACCACAGATGGTGCCAGTGGAAACTGGGGTTTTTTAGCTCAGCTGCCAAAACATTGTAACGAGCCCTCATACGAAAATAACTCTGCTTATTAAAAATCACGGATCAGCAATCACTTGATGTGAATAAATGGATGCGCTGTTGATCTGTTTGTACATCTAAATTTCACCGGTTCTTATTCTTCATCTTTTATATATGTATACATGGGGCAGCGGTGGCCTATTGGTTAGGGTTTTGGCCACATGATCAATGAGGATCGTTTCAAACCTCTTCCACAGGTTGCCCTGGGAGGTATCCTTGAGCAAGGTACCGTCCCCATCAACTGCCCCCTGGCGCTTTCACACTGCACAGTGTTTGAGTGCATGGGTTGTAATAAAAGTCCACCCCTGTTGTGGTTCACTGTCTGCTGTGCTTTGACCTCACAATGACCAGGGTTGTCACTTTCATGTGTATGTATTTTACCTCTATTTTTTAAAACATTATATAAAAATATATTATAGTATATTTTATTATATTATATGACATTATATTGTCATAATCCTCAAAAAAGAGAGATCAAATTTTATCGAAATTAATCCTCAAATTTAAGAGACATCATCTGATTAGGAAACTCAACAGAATGTGTTTTTTTTTGTTTGTTTGTTTGTTTGTTTGTTTTTTTTTGGTCACAAACTCTAAATCTGTGTGTTTGTGAGTAAAATAATATAGGTCCGAGAACTGGTAATACTGTTGAGTGGAAAACAGAAACGCTCTCAGGGTTGGAACTACATTTCCCAGAGTGCACCGCGGGCCGGAGCCTCTCTTTGTTGCCGGAACTGTGAGGATGAAAGAGCCGGGGGTCTCCGGGTAAAACACCGATTTATCAACAATGTAGCGATAAAACCCGACCAAGATCTTTTTTTATATTTAACCATCGACAGAATTTATTTATTATTACTTTATTAACGCGATCATCGAGCGCGCGCGGTGTGTATGTATGTTGTGTGCAGGTGCGTGCGTGCGCCAGTGTGTGTCTGTGAAGTGTATGTGGCTTACGTTGTAAATGGCACAGTATGGTGTGTGTGTGTGTGTGTGTTTAAAGTAATTCGGGATGTGGGGTGTGATTAGTCTGAGGGTCTTACTGGTTTACTCTCTAGCTCCAGTCCAAAGTAAACATTAATAAAGTTAATAAATGTACTAATGATGTTAAGTGTTTGTTAATAAGGTGAACAAATGAAGGTTATTAAAGTTAACAATAAATATTCAGTAAGCTAGTACGCTTCCTGGGTCTGGTCTTTAATCTGATCGTGTGAATAGGAGTTTAAAAATAACGTTAAGTTTGAAAAATCTACATTCATTTGTATTTCTTTTTGAATCCAGCCTGGATGATGGAGAGTCTGGACAGGAGAGGGAGTTCAGGACAGAGGACACCGTGGTCCCCGCGGTCCCCAGCTCGGCCTCAGCGAAGGCGTTTTCCAGGCCGAGCGAGCTCAGCGCCCGGCTGAAAACCTGAGCGGGAACTGCCCGGTACATCTCACACCCTGGACTACGCCTCTGGGACACATCACAGCAGGAGACCTACTGCCGTAGTGGACAGAGCGTCCTCTTCCTGGGAATGAACCCAGGACCCTTTGGAATGGCCCAGACAGGGGTAAGAAAATCGGTCTTTCTGTGCGGGACCAACCCGAATGGACCTGGTGTCCACTTCAGTACTTCAGGTGTCCACTTCAGTACTTTACGTAGAGCATTTGACATTGTTCCTGCATCTTTAAAGGTATTTTTTAAACATTAAAAATTTTACAAAATGATTATTTTTTTAAAACCTTTTATATAATTTTACAGCAATTTTTGACAGAAATTCTCTTAAGCAATATCCTGAAAATGTAATCACTTCGGTATTATATATATATATATTTGGTATATATATATATATATATATATATACACATCAAAATATTGTAAAAAAGTACACATTTTTTGTTGTTGTTGTTGGTTTCTTTGAGAATTACGATCATTTTAAAGAGAGAAGGAACCACTCGTGCCACAAAAATATGAATGCAATGTTTTTCTTCAACATCTCCCACAATGCACTGCACTAAATCCAGTTTAATTACAGACTATCTTTAATTACAGACTATCACAGCGCACTCAATTTTGCTTGCTTTTTTAAATCCTATTTTTTAAAGCATGTTAAAATATGTCAACATTTTTGTAAAATTCAGTCTTATTCCATCGACTGCCCCCATCAGGCGTCTCAAATACGTCACAGACTACTGCGATATGCAAACGAGCCTCTGACCAGTCAGTGTTTTTGACCGGAATACAGACCCGGAAGATTAACGTTAACAATTTTTCATAATTCATCTCTATATTCCAAACCTCTGCTTAGCCACTAGAACTAAACAGGCTCTTCCTTTGAAGATTGAAATATGTAAATGAGCTCTGTTCTGATTGGCTGCCCTGTATTAATTAAAATACAGCAGGGGGGCTGCAAGTTTGCTTCATTGTGAATCCGCTGAGCTGAGCTGCTACAGACTGAATGAGGGGACTCTCAGCTCAGAATGAAAACGTGTTGCTTTTTTAACTTTGAAAAACTATGATTGGTTGTTTAGTTGCCATATATGGTCTTTTAGGATGAAGGGAGTGAAGATACATTTTTAAGCTGCTGCTATATTAACACGCTTCAAGGTTTTTTAATTCCAGAAACGTGGGGATATGGGCTCTTTAATGGCAGTAAAATTTGTCAGTATAATCGCAGGGCTGATATTTCTGATTCTCCGCTGTAAATCCTTCCAGTATTTCGTTTGTTTCTTCACTTTTAAGCGGCTACTCCTCAGTTCATTAAGATCCATCGGGTGTTTCCTTTCTTTCACCCCGAAGGTTCCGTTTGGGGAGGTGAAAGTCGTCCGCGAGTGGTTGAAGATCACCGGGGAGGTGGGTCGTCCGGCCGACGAGCATCCCAAACGGCGGATCAGTGGCCTGGCCTGCACTCAGAGCGAGGTGAGCGGGGCTCGATTCTGGGGCTTCTTCCGGGACATCTGCCGAGAACCCGACAACTTCTTTCGTCACTGTTTCGTTCACAACCTGTGCCCCCTGATCTTCATGAGCCAGTCCGGGAAGAACCTCACGCCACCCGAACTGCCCGCCAAGGAACGGGACGCCCTCCTTTTGCACTGCGATGCCACGCTGTGCCAAGTGGTCCGTGTCCTCGGCGTCTCCGTGGTAATCGGGGTGGGCAGAGTCGCAGAGCAGCGGGCTCGCCGAGCCCTCGCCGAAGACAGAGTGTCTGCCAGGGTGGAGGGGATCATGCACCCGTCCCCGAGAAACCCATTGGCCAATAAAGGCTGGGCGGCCGTGGCAAGAAGTAAATTAGAGGAGTTAGGGGTGATGAGTTTACTCACCGAGTGAGCAGTTCTGCATATGAACACCATCTTTACTCTTTTTCTTGTGGACATGAGATTGATCATGTGGTGGACAGTTTTATTTTTTTTAATTCATTTTAATGTGAATATTAATTTTTTACATTGATGTACATCCAGAAAGAGAGTGGAGCCTCTTTTCCATCCATTCATCTGTTAACCTGTTCGTCTGTCCAATCATTAGTCCATTTGGCTGTCCATCTATCTGTTGTCCATCAATCCATCCATTCATCTACGCTTCCACCTGTCAGTCCGTTCACCCATCTTTCCATCCATCTGTCCATCCATTCACCTATCTGTCCGTTCGTCCATCCACACACACACACACACCAACCTAAGGGCCAATGTAGCATCTCCAGACCACATGGACTGTTGGAGGAAACTGTAGATCTTGGTTAAAAGTCACTCAGAACCTTCTTACTGTAGAGTGACATCTGCTTTAATGGGGTCTATTCATTCAATCATCTGGATATCATTCCAGAGTAAACACTCCCAAAACCAGTTCTCCTCAAAGATCTAGAGTGTATAGGCCTGTACAGTATTTCATCTCTTCATCGTTATCCCAAGATCAGTCTCCGTGCTGACATCACAAGCTGCTGCAATGAGCCTGCACTGTAATTCATCTGTTTAAGCTGACACATTTTCATTGAACACTTCAAATGTATCAGTTTATTGATTAAGCTTCTTTAGTTCACCAGAAGAAAACAGAAAAGTGATTTCCTGTTTAGTTGTGCTCAATTCAGCAAATTTCAGTAAAATGTGCCTGAGCTTTAGAGTCAGATGAACTTTCTACTCACCTGATGTAAACTTTGCCACCTGGGGCAGTGGTGGTCTAGTGGTTAGGG
Source organism: Hepsetus odoe (assembly GCA_017165825.1). NCBI lineage: Eukaryota > Metazoa > Chordata > Actinopteri > Characiformes > Hepsetidae > Hepsetus > Hepsetus odoe. The sequence continues at coordinate 10,735,550 of CM029393.1, forward strand.
AGTTTGCCCCAGGAGCAGAAGGTCATGAGTTTGAATCCCAGACCAGTAGGTTGCTCTGAGGTACCCTTGAGCAAGGTACCGTCCCCGCCACTGCTCCCCAGCTGCTTTAAATAGCTGCCCTACTGGACGGTGTGTGTGTACGAGAGTGCATTTGGTTGTGGTTCAGTGTGTGTTATGTTTAACAATGACAAGAATAATCACTTTCACTTTCACTGTTCAGACTCAAACTATCCTGAAAGTCTCTCTCACTCATTTTCTGAGCCGCTTGTCCTGACTAGGGTGGCTATCCCAGCTCTTACTCGGTGAAAGGCGGGGACACCCTGGACAGGTTGGCAGTCCATCACAGGGCACATACACACCTAGAGGACAATTTAGCATGTCCAGTCCACCTGACGTGCAGGTCTTTGGACGGTTGGAGGAAACCGGAGCTCCTGGTGGAAACACAAACAGACACAGGGACAACATGTCCACACAGAAAGGACCCGGACCGTCTCTCCTGAGAATCGAGAACAGGACCTTCGTGCTGTGCAGTGACAGGACCACCCACTGCGCCGCCCCTTCTTCAGAGTGATGAACTGAATCCTAAAAGTGGTTCTGATTAAAACCTACACTACATCCTTCACTTCACACACTTGTGTATTTTTCTATTGAACTGCCTGGCAAACATGTCTTATCCTGCATTCATGACTAAGGGGGTCTTTTCTAAATAAAAATATTTCATTTATAATTTTTCAAAAAGCTTCTTTGCACCAATCAGTCATATCTGTTCTGCTTCAGGCGTCAAATTATGAGCTGTGTGTTTCGGGACACAACAAATAGTCAAACGGTCAGACACCAAAACAAAAAAAAAAAAAAATTTTTCTGGTGAGAACCGTGATCACTTTAGTGCGGGTGTGTTCCTGTTGTGTAGCTCTTCTTTTATTGATGCTGCATCCTTGATTAGAGCGGGTCTGCTTTGAGAAAATGTGGGAAGTTTCAGAGAACCCAGAAGAGAACCACGTCCCTGTTGGTGAAAAAGACTTGATCTGTCTCAAAAGCTCCACCTTCTCCAATTTAAACCACCGTAAGCAGCATTTTTAACGTTTTAACCAAACCTTTTGGTTCTCTTTGTGCTGTACTGCCCTCAGACCGCCGGCATTTCTTTTGAAAGCAGTGCCGGAGGGAAACCCCAGCTCTTCTGGGAAGGCCAGATGTTGGAACGTAGCTGTGAGGATTTGATTACATGGGAGCATTATTGGGGTCAGGGTGTTAGAGGGTCAGTTCTGCCACTCCAGCTCATCCCTGATACACTCCACTACTCCAGAGAGCTCCACAGCCCAACGCTGGGGGGTTTTCTACCTTCTACATTTGATTAAAGCAGCTGAACTCACTCATCTTCAGGTCTGTCTGGATACTTTCGGCCACAGAGAGTATGTGTTCTTTCTCTAGGAATACCTTGAGGCGTTTTTACAGAAGCAGAAACACCTGCTGCTGTTCTCACAGAGATCCCAAAAAAATTCACAGCAAGAAATCTTCAATAAAAACAAGTTGAAGATTAATAGCGTGTGTTGTAACAGCTTCAGTTCATTCAAAACAAGCAGAAAAACAAACCCATATCTTGTGTTTCTTTGCAATAAGCTCGGTCTTAACAACCCTTTGGGGAAAGTCTGCTGTCTTATCTTTCTTTGTTAAAGCCTGGGAGACCCTCGAACACTGGCATTACTTTCTGTTCACCTTCAGGCCACAGAAGAAGTGGAATCGCACTGTTTGTTTTCCTCTCCTCTGTCACGATGGATGGATTACCCCCGTCCTCTGTTCTTGTCCACCGTTGGGTGCAGGTGGGCCGTGTTTGTTCTGCTAAATGGGGGGTTTTGTGAGAGGGTGATGAAGAGGGGATGCTTGAGTGTGATTATGTTTTAGTAGCAGCTGCTTGGTCACCGACACAAGCCCTGGTCCCTTGTAGCAACGCTCGTTTGGCCATTTTATCAGAAACCCCAACCTCATTGGCCACTTTATTGGAAACATCCACCTCCTCCCTAAACATGTTGGCCATTTTACCAGAAACACCCGCCTCCTGCCCAGGTCGATAGCAGAAATATTCAAGTTAAATGATATGTGATATTCATTTTTGTTTTTGGGAAAGGAGAAGAAAGAGCCACGAGTGCCACAGAAATATTTCTTTAAAGAACACGACACGGTCAGCGGCGTTGAATCACTGGAGAGATCAGAACATTTCAGCTCAGAATGTTGTGATGTATTTTATCATGTTAGTGATAAATGTTGTCATTTTGCCTAATTCTTCTTCTGCCTTAATTCTTCTTCCTTTAGTTGGAAGCACCTACCTTCTAGCTACACTTTTTAGTCATTTTATTAGAAATGCCTGCCTAGACTTGGCCATTATATTGAAAACACCTGCCGGTTTTCATTGGCCATTTCATTGGAGGCACCTGCCTGATGGAAGGTATGTAGATTATCTAACACTGTTCTACCGTGGAGTCGCCAACAGCTGGAAACAAATTCCTTGTATGTGTAACACACTTGGCCATTAAAACTGATTCTGATTCTGTTGCACACTTGTTGGCCATTTTATTGGAAACACACTAATAAAATCTATTAAAAGATAGACGCGTTGAGTTCTTATTTTCCCCGCTGTAGGTGTCAGTTGTGGTTTTGCAGTTACAGGCTGTAGGCCTTCTTGTTGTTTCTTTTATCTGTTCTTCACGCCATCCCAAAGGACCACCGTCCTCCAGTTATTATTTGGGTGGTGGACCAGCAGTGATGGCAGTTGCAGTGGTGCAAAGTGAAGTTCAACTAAGTTCAACTTCTCACCCATCTACCAAAGGCAGAGGACTTAAGCTTCCCATCAATGATTGGAGTTTAGTCCTTCTGTGTCCTAAACCACACCCACAAGCCTGATCCACCTTAATGAAGAGCTGGAGGGGGTTTGGGAGAAGTTTAGTGGAGAACAGGTTTGGAAGACTATTGACTTGTAGGTGTTTGGCTATTGGATTACTGTAAAACCTTATGGTTTAAAACACCTGTCAGCTCCTTCGTCAGACTTGTTGTGAAGTCTGGTTTCTTTTTGTCTTCACAGAATTTGCGTGAGGGACATCATTGGTAGACAGTGTCCTCATGGATGTGTTGGCCTGAAATGAACAGAGAAGAATGATTCTTCCAGAAATGCTTCTGCCTGTGCTGTGAGCTCCAGAGCTTCCTGTCACAAACTCAGTTTTGCATCTATAGCGTTCTCTCAAGCTTAGTTTTTAAAAAATATTTTTGACAAGGTGACCTCTGGATGACCCCATGAGCAGCACGCGAGGTGAAGACTGGGGTGGGGGGGGTGTGTTAGATGGCTGATGGTTGTCAGAGCCGTCAATACAGTGATGAATGGAGGTGTGGGTTATTAAAGCAGAATTAGAGCAGGGAAGGGGCAGCCAGGGTGATGAATGGAGAGGCGTGAAGGTCCGCAAGAGACGGAGAGAGAGGTGGAGAGAGATGGAGACAGAGTGAGAGAGAGAGAGAGCTGGACATGGTCAAGGCAGAGAACGGGTTGGGGACGGGTAAACGGAAAGAGAGATGAGAGAGAGAGAGAGAGAAAGAGAGATGAGGTGGAGAGGGCACAGAGGATGGCACGAAAAAGGCATCATCATTCTTTATTATTCTCCCAGGCGGTGCAAGAAAGGAGGGTTGGAGGGAGGGAACCGGGCAGGGGAGGACACTGAAGTGATAGAATGAAAAAGAGAGGGGAAAAAAGGTGGAAACAAGAAAGCAAACCCAGAGTGGCCATAATTCAATGTAGAGGAAGTAATAACGATAAAAAAAAACTTTTATATGAAGATTAAAAGAAGCATGAGGATTAAAAAAGGTCAAACATTGGATGGATGACAGAGAGACAGGAGGACAGAGAGATGGCTAGATGGAAAGACAGAGGAATAGATAGATGGATTGATCAATGGATGGACAACTGGACAAACAGACAAGTGGCTAGATAGATAGACAGACAGACGGATGTATGGAGGCACAGACAGAAAGATAAAGCCAGATTAATGAACGGGTGCTTAGATGGAAAAACGGAGATATCTAGATAGATAGATAGATAGATAGATAGATTGATTGATTGATGCTTGTTAATTATTAAACATTTTGAAGAGTTTGTGTTTTCCTCAAATGTGAGAGATAAACTGAGGCAGTTCCACCTTCGAAGTCGTTGGATGTTTCACACTCTTCAGCCGCCTCATCGACACGTATTTGGGGAAAAAAGCATGAAAAAAGCGGATAATTGATTATCAGAATAAAAGAATGAATTGCTTCATGCCTAGAAAATAATAAATGCCCTCGTTAGGACCTGCATTAGGGCCAGGATGTATAAGTGTAATTTCCTTAAGTGTTTTCTTATCAAAGGAACTGCGAGGCCAATAATTCTTATTTGACTCTCATTTTTCCCTGCGCCCGTATTATTTTTCTCTGCAGAGAAAAGACTTCCATCCATCACTGCTCACCCACGGAGGGTAGGAAGATACACTCGCCGCAGATCAGTCACAGCCTCGCCCGCCCAGGGAATAGGAACCTACAGGGTTCAATATTGTGTTACTGCTGAGTCTTATGTGTTGGTACAGATACAGGCATTTCCTGAGACAAACACACGTTCAGTAAATCTCCATTTGTCATAAATCCAAACGCTCACCCACTTAGTGCTCACTGACAAAACCGCAAACAAAGTGCCCCGCAGCACATTAATTCAGATTGATACGTCCTGAGGTTGTGGTTGGGGGATAGGAATCCATCTACGCTGGTCCATCCTTGTTTTTAGCGTGTCCAAAACGAGACAGATGAATCGTCACAAACAGGCCCTTTCTTGTGATGCTAATCGACGCCCCCCTCCTCTTTCTGTATCCTCGTTCCCTTCTGTTCTTATTAGTGGTTTATTTATTGGTTTAGTTAATGTCTCTGCTAATTCGGCCCAGCCTCTGTCTTCATTACGCTCTCCGGAGTGAGGAGGAGTCATTAGCAGGATTTGGCTAAAATGCCACACTGCTCTTCCTAATTACTCAGCATGGTTATGTTCTGCCTGTGAGAACCACTATAGCTGAGCCAAGAACATCATGAAAGGTGGGTCTCTAGCTCCTCAACGGGTCCTGGACATGAGATGATCTCGAGGGAGCTTTTCTCGTTCTCACATAAAGAATTTCACTTCCTGACTTTTCTCAATTGAAACAAGGAAATCTTAAAACTCTAAAAGAAGGATTCTTGGAAAATAATCACTTTTGGCTCCTTGAGGACCCTTCGGTTCTTAAATTGAGAAGTCCTCTTGGGAACCAAAAGTGGTCGCTGCAAAGCTCCTTCGCTTTGAAGAATGAGGCTTTGAGAGTTTCAGTTAGAAAAATCTAAATGTGTGACTTTAATACGACTGGATGTTCATTTTTTAAAAATAAAATAAAATCCAGAATATCGTCCTGTGTCGCATTCCCAGTTCATCCCTATTGTTTAAGAAACCTAGTAAAACCCTCAGTTTCCCACTGACTCCAGATGTGATAAATCACCTGAATCATGTTTGGATCCAAATTTAGATTCTGGCAGAGCCAGAGTCGAGGGTTTGGCTGTAGTTCAGGTTCAGGTAGTTTAGGTTAGTTCTCCGTAGTGCTTTTGTCTTCCCAGCCAGCATCAAGAACCAACTGGTCTTATTAGACTGGCTTGGCAAGACCAATTCCCAACACCCCCTTAAGAGCCATTCTGGACAAAAGCCCAGGCTTAATATGGAGGCGTTGGTGAAGTCACCCCAGCCACAAACTCTTCTCTCTGCTCCATTAAAAGAAATCACTTTCTGAATTTCACAATAAAACCTGTGTGACAGATTTTGTGAACCACACAAGACCACTTTTACTTCTATTTCTATCAATTTTCAGCTGCTCCCGTTAGGCGTCTCCGCAGTGGATCGTCCATCTCCATTTCGTCCTCTTTCTCCACATCCATAAACCTCTTCTGTGTCCTTCCTCTGCTCCTTGCCTTTCCTCTGGACATGTCCAAACCAAAGCAGTCTTGCTTCTTTCACGTTGTCTTCAATCCTGAGCTGTCCCTCAAATATACTCATCCCCAATCCTGTCCGTCCTCGTCCCTCCCGACGCACAACCCCACCACCTCCGGCTCCACTGCCTGTGTTTTCACCTGTAACATAGCTGGTCTCGCAATTGTTTGATATTTCTACACATTTATGTTGTATTTCCTACACAGCTGAGGATGCCTGGAATCAACACATTGCTGTTATTGTACGTAAGCAATAAAGCTTGAGATATGAAAACTTAAACCCAAGGCTGGGATAATCCTTAGACTGTAGGTTGTGGGGTTGAGCCTGGCTTTATTCCAACACAATCACTGAGCAAGACCCTGAACCCTGAGTAGCTCCAGGAAGGTTTTCCCTGTAATTAGGCGACGCTGGATTAGAGTGTCTGAGCAATGCTGTAAAAAGTCATTTGTGTTGTTTTGCAGTTTTATGCAGCCTAGCATCATCATTTTCATGGTTTTGCTCATAACTCTGCAGCATTTTCAGACTTCTAAATGATTGAAAATCCATATAGTGCTAAACCAATCATGACTAGTGATTTATTAAAGAAATGGTCCTGGAAAGAATGAAATTTAACATGTCCTTGAAAACTCTTGAGAACAAGCAAAAAGAAGCAAGGAAAGTAGGAAACGCAGCGAATGTAAAGGCCTGCTTGTGAGTGAATCTGAGAAGAGTGTGAAAGAGGGATTTGTAGGGAAGCATTCTGTCAATCCTGTCTGTTTGTTGCAACCTTTTCTCAGGAGAATGACTCTCATATCTGATTGCTTGGCCTCTTTGTACCTGCAGAGAGAACAGAGGGTTCTGCAGTGCTTGTATTGAAGTAATTCAAAGAAAAGTGTGTCAAAAGAGTGATGATTCAGAGCAATGTTGCAAAAAAGAAAAAGCACTTTTTGAACTCTAAGCAACACTTCAATGGATGCTTCTCTCTCGAACACTGTTTTTGTAAGCGCTGGAAAATTTTTCTAGAATATTTCAAGAGATGACCTTTTCGTTAGTTCCTAAGTTCCGGTCTTCCAGTTGCATATTAAGCTAGAAAGAAAGGTATGAGTTAGACTTTTACACATTTGTCCCACAGAGGCTGGATGGGACTGAGATGTGAGGAATTTGAGGGAACACCTTGAACCCTTTCTTCCTCAGTCGGTTACTAAACAGTGTTTGCAGGGAGCGTTATCCTGCAGAAAGAGGACACGGCCATTAGGAGACATTGTCACCCTGATGGGGGAACTTGGTGTGCAGTGACGTTTGCGTGTCAGCAACATCAATATGGATGCAGGACCCAAGGTTTCCCAGCAGATCATTGTCCAAAGCATCACACCGTCTCCACCGGCTTCTGATAGTTCATCCTATGGTCACCTCCTCCCAGGTAAGGTCACACACGCCCGGACATCTATTGCTATCCATTGCTTCTGTTGCTCCATGGTCCAGTTGTTATCCTCACGTTTAAACCTCCACAAGATGTGAAGTTTTTTCTAGAAATGGATCTTACACAATTACCATTTCAGAGCCTTCATTTAAGACCATCTTTCTGAACATCTTGTCGTTTCTTGTTAGTTGTCGTAAATCTCAAGTCTGCTCTGCGTCACAGTCCATGCACGGCATATTGATAAGTGGAGGTCACGGTTGGAAGTCTGACCTGATGTGTGTAGAATCGGGACCCGTCGACACACCAAAACACTTACAAACCGGTCATCCCAACCTTTTTTTTTTCCCACCACTTACATACATGCATCATCCCTTCATGCTCAGTCTCCATTCCTGTACAAGTCCGCTCCGTGTTCAGAGGGCTCCACTGGGTCAACAAACAAAAAGCAATCAAGTAGGACAGCAACTCCTTTGGGGAGCTTGTAATTAGAGAACTGTGTGGACAGCACCGTTCTAAATAGCCACTAAAAGCCTAATCCATCATGCTTAAGGCAACTGCTGGGCTCTCCTAAGTCATGTGATCCATGCCTGATGCTATGGATAAGAATAGCAAGCAAGATTCTGAACTAGCAGGAAACGGGAGGCTGAACGTGGTCTTCTGTGGTCCAATGCGTAGGTCAGACCTGTCTGCCAGGTTGTCCTCTCCATGACCCTGAAGCTGGATGTACAGTAGATTTTATCACAGTGCCTGTGGCATCTACTTGACAGGCCTGCTAGACATTTAGCTGGTGCCCATAGGCACTCTGTTTGGCTGCGAAAAATGATCGCCCAGTTAATGAGGCTGTGAAAAGATCACTAAGAGCTGAGTAAGGCAGCACAGAGCAGTGAAGATGGAATCTTACATCTGTGTTTAGGGACGGGTGTGACTTTGTGGGTCTGGAAGCTTAATTCTAGTCGTTCATCACTGAGGAATAACTCATCATCTTCAGACTGCAGCCTTGGAAAAGAGTTTCTGGCACTTTATGGCAACGATTATATCCTACTGATTAATCTGTTTTTTGAATATTAAGGCAGTTTTGTTGCAAGTGCAGTGCTGTGCTAAAGCACCGAGCCCCTCATTTCTTCATATTTTGCTTCCAGATTTTCTTGTATAGTTGAGGAACAGTTCTCCAGGACAGTGTTGTTGTCTCTCATTTTCAGTCCAGTCTCTGTACCTGAGCGGTTCTCCAGATCTTCCTGAAGGACAGTGTTGTTGTCTCTCATGTTCAGTCCAGTCTCTGTACCTGAGCAGTTCTCCAGATCTTCCTGAAGGACAGTGTTGTTGTCTCTCATTTTCAGTCCAGTCTCTGTACCTGAGCAGTTTGATTGTTTTTTGTTGCTTAATCCACACAGTGATCTACGTCTGAACCTTCACCTGATATTAATCCATCAAATAATGAGTCAAATCTTTGGAGTACAGCTGTTGTTTTTATTGAGGAATTCCAAATTTTACATACACATCAATGGTTTAACTTCACAAACATTCATCCATAAATTCAGTTTTAGTAAAGAAGAGATAAAAAACACCAGACCAGTAAGAAGATAATCTGGAGATAAACAGGATGTGTCAGAATCAGATCAACTCCATAACAGTGCCTAATTTTAGCAATCTAGAGGACAAAATTCTACACAATCTACAGAGTCAGTCTCATTAGACAACTTCTCACAAGTTCAGACCAGGTTTAGTCTCTGTAAACAGATCCCGCCACAATCTTCTCTTTTGTAAACTGTTTTCTCTTTTGAGAAAATGTGATCCTTTCTGTTGCAAAAATATTTTTCGCTGTTTTTTCAGATCTTGTAAGTAGGTGATAAGCAGGACTTCTTGCAGGTTTTTTTTACATGCAGTGAAATTGATCTTAAACATATTTCTCCCTCAATTTCAGGATATTTCTTAGCAAGTTCTCCAGGTAAAGACAAATAAAACAGAATGTTTGCTATTCTGTTTCTGAATTTATTTCATCCTACGCTTAGCAATATAGTGGTGTTCTAGATGTGAAATGGGAATGTTTTGAAGTAGATTTCTACCTAAAGCTGGTCAAGTGGAAAAATAAAATCTGATTAAACTCCACAGTAGCTTCTGATTGGCTAATTAAATGCAATGCACTGTCCATTCTAACAGCGCGACCCATTCTAACATATTAAAGCACTAATGCAAAATGCAAAAGCAACACTGTCAGTTCCGTTGAACCCTGTGCAAAACTAAACACTCAGTCCTCAGTCACAGAGCTTTGGTGCAAAACAAATGTTATAGTTTAGGTTTTTATTATGCTAATAAGTCAATAGACAGTAGGGGGTAAAAGTGTTATTATTATTTATTATATGAGACCTTTTATAATCATCAAACTGGACAAGAAATGAGGAAACGTTAATAAAATAATGTGCCCTGTGAGAACGTTTCATTAGTTTGAAAAAAAAAGACTCTTTCAATTCAGCCATTTTTACTCGTGACCTCAATTAATATCACGTAAACCCCCAGGACGTCAGAAAACCGTTTGTAAAAGTCAGGAAACTCTACGGTCTCAGGGCGAGCAAGAGGTCAACAGGTCAAAGGTCATTCTGAAAGCTGTTTGAAGAGATGAAGAGTCTGTTTCTCCGAGGTTTGGACTGAGAGGCACTGCGTTAAACCAATTAGGAAGAGCCTCTCAAATTCCAATTTTAATAGCATTATAGTCTGACAAGAACCAAGCTGTTGCTTTGTCAATTATACATCAAGAGCTAAAGTATTATTGTTATTGTTACTGTAATTATTATTATTGTTGTTGTTGGTGGTGGTGATGTTGTTATTATGATCATTATCATTAATATTAAAAACCTATGACATTGAAAATTCAGATAAAGCATTTCGATTTTTGGTGCAATCTTTTATAATAATAATAATAAGAAGAAGAAAAAGAAGCAGAAAAAGAAAAACAATGATTATCATCATCAATCAGTTATTATTAGTAGTAGCAGTATTAGTAGTAGTAGTAGCGTTTGGTTTCTTTTTGCTTTATGAACATGTATAAATTGCAGGTGTTTGTGTTGTCATGTTTAGTGTCGAGGGCTTCTTGGCATTATCTGGATCTGAACTGATCACGGGCGACTTTTATGAAAATAGATGAGAAAATCTGGGAATGAACTGAAGCTGGAGGGGAAACTACTCCACAGTTAATGGCCTTAAACCCGTGGAGGACGACATTAACACTGTTTGTGTTCGGACCGTTAAGTTTCCTAATAAACATCACTAACCAGCTGTTCCTTCAGATTAAACATCCATAAAACATCTTCACCCTCCTTTTCCTGTCCTTAAATAAGTTTAGCTTCCTGTTGCTTTATACCCGTTTTCATCCTGTTAAATCCCAAACGTCTTTAATTCAAAGTAATTACCTTCATTTAAAGTAGCTCAGCAGAAACACATGTGACTAAAAACTGCCCCACCAAACTCCCACTGATTTAAACTTTGGGGGCTGTTTTGTCCCATTCTTCTAGATTATTGGTGTCTCATATAAACATACAAACTGACTGGTCTCGCTAAGATCTCACTATAAATATCTGGTCTCACAAAGGTTTACAGGACAGTAATGAGACCAGCTATGTTATAGAGGTAGGAGACAAGTGAAAAAGTACAGGAATGTACTGAGAGGGTAAAGTAAAAGTACAGGAATGTACTGAGAGTGTAAAGTAAAAGTACAGGAATGTACTGGGAGTGTAAAGTAAAAGTACAGGAGTGTACTGAGAGTGTAGAGTGAGACGTGTCTCCTCTGAAGGACGTCTGGGGTGTCTGTCTGTGCTGAAAGTGAACTGAATCTCACTCCATATTAATAGAATTAAAGACTATTAAAGCCTCGAACTTCAACTCCAATAAAAACAATCTACTGAAAATAATCCACATGAACTTCACCGCTTCACTTTCATCACCGTCTCTACTAGTTCTCCCGTCACGGACATCACCCTCAATAGACAGAAAGAACAGATAGCTGGAGATAAATGTTGGGAGGTAAAGGAAAAAGCACAAAAATAAATACCTCAGAACCATACATGAGTTAAATAATGAAGTGCTTCATTACGTTTCATTTCTGATCATCATGCAATGTGTGGAACAGAAACTGGGATTCTTATTAGTTCCACTGTGTGAAAATCCAGAAAATCCCAGAGCGTAACAGGTAGAACCTTCCTTTGATTTCTTAGATTGTTTCATGTTTATATTTTGGACATTTTGGACGCCTTAATGCTGTTTTACCATTTAATTCAGTGTAAAAGCCAGATGATGGTTCATCTTTCAGTTGATCTGATGTATGTGATCTGAGCAATCAGTTCTCGTTCAGTTTGCTTACTTTTGGCAATAACAGTGTTGCTACATTGTGTTTTATTCAATGTGATTAATAGTTGCATTAGACTTGATTAATCTTTTATTATTATAATGCACCGCCTGCGCTTTCAGGCCACCAAGCTTGTCCTTGACTCGCAGGGTGGATTGCAAAAGCAACCTAAAGTAATGTGTGACTTCACAGCTTAGCCGTTATCACGTTATTATATACAGTAAGGGATGTTTTACGTTTTATATATGGACGAATCATATGGAGGGAATACCAGTGTGGTGATTATACTGCTACATTTAAAGACTGTTGACATTAAATTGCACATATCACCACTTTTCTGGAATTAAGAAGCCATATAAAGGGTGTCTTTTCAAGATAAACATTCATTCCTCAATTCCAACAGGTCCAGGATGGAAACTAATCTTCAAATCAGCCCATTTTCACATCATTTTTCAGTATTTGTGATGTCACAAAACCAACACATTCACATATATCTCCTTGTAGATTAGCCTTTAGCAACTTAGCCCTGCCCATTCATGCTGAAGTTCTGAGGAGCATTTCCGCATTTTAATGGATTTTGAATGAGCTGCGGGGTGGCCAATCAGATCAGAGCTCATTTACATATCTTCTTGAAGCCACAATGTTTACTGGATATGTTGAGGTTGGATATGGTGTAGAAATAAAATATGTTGAATGTTTTTACAGAATAAGGATGGTTGAAATAGTTTAGATTTTATGACCTTGATTCATCCAAATGCCCATTAACACTGGATCGTTGATTGGTCGACTGTCAAAAACATTACGTCGATAGAGTCTCATTAGCATATTGAAGCCACTTGTGCAATAACAAATCAGCAAATGTCAGAAAATGAACCCCTAAAAGAAGAAGATCTCCACACGGTTCCACTAACCCCATATATGGTCAATCAGCTGAGACACTGTCCAAATATAGCTTATTAAGTTTAGAACTAGAGGATAATAGTCACCCAAATGTTTTTTTGCCAAAACTTCTCTCAAACCCCCTCCAGCTCTTCATGAAGGTGGATCAGACTTGTGGGTGTGGTTTAGGACACAGTAGGACTTACTGTCTCTACAAACATCATCTAAACCTCACAGTGATGACCCTGTCTGCACTCCTGCAGTCCTGCACCATCGTCCTGGAGCAGCTGTGCTTGAAATAATAAAGAACACTTACTTGGCTTGACTTCTGACAGTGTTTACCTTGTAGCTCTTGTTCTAAATTAAAGAAGCTAAATTTGGACTCCAGACATGACGTCACCAGAAAAGCTCACTTCAAACAAAAGAGCCCCTCGTTTCTTCATCTTTCACTTCCAGATCTTCAAGAAGGACAGTGTGGTTGTCTCTCATGTTCAGTCCAGTCTCTGTACCTGAGCAGTTCTCCAGATCTTCCTGAAGGACAGTGTTGTTGTCTCTCATGTTCAGTCCAGTCTCTGTACCTGAGCAGTTTGATAGTTCTGTGTTGGTTAATCCACACAGTGATCTACGTCTGAACCTTCAAGCAGAACAAAGAGTCTAGCTTAAGACATGAAGCAGTGAAGAACCAGGTGCAGATGATTGCCTGGAGCACGAAAACAGTTGTTTCTTTCATTTCATTGATTCAAAATGACCAGTGATGGGGATTAAATAAGCTTTTTGTATGTATGTGTTCAAGGCCCTTTGGGCTTCTACTTCTTTCTGTTACTTATATCTTTGCATTTCAGTTTAAATTCTGGGCTAACTATAAAGACATCTGAGAATAAAGATATCTGAGAATAAGCGTGCATTACAAACAATGAACGATATTCATCTGGCTTCATGTTGTTATGAATCACATGCTTTGCAGTCCCAGTGCTGGAGACTCCTGCACTGCACATCATTGTGCTTTTCCTACTCTTAACCCACTTGATTCAACACATCAGGTAATTATCACATTCTCCTGCAACTGGGTCAGCCGTATTTATAGCAGAGGATGCGCAAAAAAGAGGCAGCGTGCTCCACAAATGTGAGCAAGAGCAATGATCTCACAGGTCAATGGACGTCACTTCACTATATATGGTGTAGAACCAGGAGGATAGATGAGAAAACACTGCAAAAAAAAAAAAAAACGGTACTGTAATGGTGGACCTACATGGACACACACACATATATATATACTCATAGTCCCAGCTGGGAGTGGTAATGGCACGCTACAGGCTGCAATCAATAGCAGCACTCTTTACATTTGCATAATAAGCATATCCTTCTCTGTGACAGCTTCTCGGGGTCGTTGAGGGTTCACCTGTCTCCCTGTGTCTCCCCCGCCCACACCCCCAGATGATGAATCTTTTGCTGCGGCTTCTCTGTTTATGCTCAGAATATCAATTCGCTGGCATCTCTCTCTCCCTCTGACTCTCTCTCCTTGTCCTTCTCTCTCTCTCACTCTCTCTCTCTCTCTCTCTCTCTCTCTCTCTCTCTCTCTCCATACACCTTGCTTAAACACTCATGAAGTCATTGTTTGTCATGTTTATTTCACCCTTAATAGCTTCAAGTGCGTGTCCTGAGCTGAAAGTATTCCCTCCTCCGCCATCCTTCCCTTTTTCCACCTGTGTTACGTTGTCACTGCGTCCCGCCAAAGACCCATTAATGCCCCTTTTGCATAATCCATCGATTGCTTAAATCATTTTTAAAAAATGATGCAAATTGGACAAAAGAAAACTTCATATCTGTGACTATTTTATGACCCCTGATTCCACACCTCTAAAGAAACCGGTATTCAGTGCTCCACTGCACACCATTTATTCATAATTGCATTATTTGGGACTTCCACCTGAACTCTGAAATGGCAAACAGGAGGACGCGCATCTAAATGATATGATGCAGTGCTGCAGCAAAGTATTTACATCCTTAAAGACTCATATCAAAGCTGTGAGCATCATCTGTCCAACCAGGGAGCATGTCAGCCAATCAAGTTCTCACCTTCCTGACAAGACCCTGTGAAATTACATGACCTGATCAGTTGACACGGTGCTAAAATGTGACCCTGAGACCTGAACAAGCATCATTGTGTCCTCGTCCCTTGGCATGTCGGGTACGCAGCCAATAGTTGGGTGACAGATGGCTGTCATTGTGTAAGAGAGGTCAGACATGGACTGTGGTGTTGAGGCTTCGCTGGTGAAATAAAGGCTTGTTAAGATTTCTGGAGGCTCTTCGCGCTGAGTTTGATAAATAAAAGCAAGAATTTTCCATTTTTTTGTAATTAAAAAAACAGCTCTGCATGGGTTTCATGGTCGTGCAGAATTTGAAGTCATTCTTTGAAGCCTGCTATGTCGCCATAGCAACAATAAGCAGGGCAGATTAAAGAGGGCCGTGGAGAAATTTTCATTAAACATTAAGAAAAGTTATTATTAACAGCAGGTGTGGCGAGTTAGAAAGATGAGGAATGGAGGCTTTGGGCGGTTCATGACCTAGGAAAATAATTTTCTCTACAGTGATCAGAATGAAAGATATGCCTACAGGACTTTATACTCTTAAACAAAATTCATTTTTGAAAAAGTGACACCGGCTGATACCTGTCGAGGTCATTCTGATCGAAGGCTGAAGCCTGAAAGTGTTAAATATTTTCAGATAAAGCAATCACGGGTCATGTATTGAGTTAATAAAGCTCATTTTGCACAGTTACATTTAATTTTCTGAAGTAAAAGTGTAGCTCATTTCCCTGCTTCAACTTTAGCAATTTTGTTCCGTAGGGGCGAAGCTAAAGGGAATGTTTAGGTATTCATCACTCACCATTGGTGACGTCAAAATAGATGCCATGTCATTACAACAAAAATAAGTGTTATTTTTATCTTTAATACTGATAAAAAGCAATTACGCTTTTCAACTTTCTGAAGAGTGACATTAAAAAGCTCTTGCAAGAGTTTCAATTCCAGATCTTTTTAAAGTGTTCTCTCCGAACACAGGATTACAAGCAAGAGATGCAGGTGGGTACCTTGTAAAGTAAAAGGAAGTGAATCAGTGAAGCAGGCATTGCATCTGACAAGCAGTTTCAGTAATTAATACTCAGCCCTTTTATTATCCGACTGAGCATTTGGATGGTGTGTAATATTCAGGATGCTCCTCCCTGCTCTGGAGCAACACCTGAGCCCTGTGGAAACAGTTATAAATGGGCTGAGAAGCTTTTAATCAAGCCCCATGATCACTGAGCATTAGTTCATCCCTAGAGGCTAGCGCCAGTCAAACCCTGGTACCCGGATCTCTGGGTTTTCATGGGCAAGGGCACATCTTTTAACATTCAAATGAAGGTCAGGATGTGGAAGCTGTGTGCTCATCACCCATCAGATACAGACTCAATGACGCCGATTCAGATCAAACTGTGCAACAGCAGTAAATTCTCCTGCTTCTTGGCTGGAGACCTTCATGGTCAGTTTGATTGAATTAGATGTTTTACTTTTATGTTCTATGTTGTCTCACGTGCAGCACCATGCTCGTTTCGTTTCGTCTTCATGGTTGAGTGACTTGGCTTGATTTTAAAGGGTCAATTTTTGTTAATGTCTTCTGTTTGGGTTCTCAGCCAAACTGCATGTAGGGGTTCCAAAAGTACCCCATATTCTCCCACTGGGTCAGAGAGGTTGCATAGACTTGCAGAGCAGCTTGGAGGACATGGTGAATCCACACAAGAAATAGATGCATTATGAAGACATGGAGTGTCTGCTATTGGCAGGATGACTGTTTGCTGTTGCTCGGTTTTCAGGTGTCGTGTCACCGGGAGGCGGTAAATTTGCGCGTGTCATTTAGAAATCGCTGCCAAAGATTTACCACGTCTGTTACGTCCCTGACAAAAAAAAACAAAACAACACCAAGCTTGCTCATGTTAGTAACAAGGGCACACTACAGGGCTTGTTTACCCTTCTATTATCAGCGGCTCCACATTTTCCTTTGTTAATGAATCCATTCTTGCCGCGATGGGTTTGCCAGGAGCTGCTGGATCTTCAGCCCAAGTTATGGCCTTTATCTGGAAAGAGAAGGGAGAGTGTGTGGTGTTAGAGTTTTTTAATATATCAGCTTTATTTCCTCTGCACTTGTCCTGTTCTTGTGCACCTAAATGTCCTTTAAGACCTCAGTCTGTATGGTTCTGTTTGAAATCGAATGATATGATTTGTGTGATCTTAATACAGCAAATAATGAATCTCAAGCTTCCTGTATCTTAGAACATTTCCCTGCTTTCTTTCAAAAACGATTCGTTTTGTCACCAAGCTATCTGTGATCAGTTTGGTCAGTCTTGAAGCAGAGAAACATTGGAAAGGTAAAGAGGGCGTATTTTGTAGCACATGTTCCAGTGTGAGAAAATATCTAGTGTGATAAAGTCATTAAATCTTTTTCAGCCGACATACATCTAATACACCAGTTCAGTGTCAGGAAACAGCAACAGCATCTACATCAGCTCAAGGTTAGAAGATACCTGAAGCCAACCTGAGAGTTATAAAGTCCGGTAAAGGTTATTTTACTGCTGGGTTTTATTGCAGATAGAAACTTGATGTCAGACCTAATCTAGTATGAATAATATGCTAATTGAATCCAGAACAATTCAGCTTTATTTTGCATTTTTTATAACAAACATAGTCATTCTCTGTTCCTTAGATTCATAAGGTCATAGTTTCTTTTTGCTTTTCCAATTTCTTCTCTTTTCTAATACCTGTCACACTTTTCAGCAAAGTGAAATGCAAAACAAATACAGCTCAGTTAAACACTAGAGTTTATAACCATGTTATTGATTGGCTAAAGGTCTCAAAAGAGAGTAATGTCCTGCATTTGAAAGAAATTCTGGAAGAAATTAGAGAATTAGAAATTAATCTTTGAAATCAACTAGATCAGGGTTATATAATACCATTTGCATGAGAATTATAAAAACACCAATAATGGAAGAGCTGCCAGGGGTAAAAAACCCTAATTTACCCAGAGGAACTCATATTTGCTGAAACATCAGAACATCTGTCAAACATGGTGGTGGTAGTGAGACGATGGGAGACTGCATACATGCCTGGGTGACTTGCTAGAATTCCAGTAATTGCTGGAACATTCTGTCTCTGCTGGAAAACCCTGCTTCCTCGTTCGTCAGTCCATGATCTGAAGCCGAAGTGCAAGGAGGTTTTGCAGAAAAACTGGTTCAGCAGAACAGCAGGCTCACCTCTGAACGTCTCCAAAAAAACAAAATAAAGATAATGGAGATGCCTGGTCAGGTTCTGACCTGATCCCCACTGAGATAACTGGCCTTAAACTAATGGATCAACGAGGCAAGCAGGATTTTCTAGTAGAGAGCAGAATTTTCCAACAATTATTGGAATTGTAGCAAGTCACTCAGGCCCATATGCACCAAACATCCTCCTGTCATCCCACCGCCACCACCATGTTTGACAAGAAGTTTGATGTTCTTGTTCTTAAACAGGCAGTTAATGACCTCCAGTGTAGCTGTATTCATGCAATTTTGTAGGAATGAATGGGACATTTTTCCACAGTGATGAGAAAGACTGATCTGCTGTTTTAACATGTTTCTCTGCTTGTGCTAAAGTGATAGAGTTTAGCGATGTAGAGCGATATGGAGTAAGGAAATGATAGAAACCTTTTTATGTTTCCTTGTTTTTGACTCAGCATGATCTGTCTCTTTAATATGCTCGTTCTAATCCTGTCCATCCTCTTCCTACCTGATGCAAATCTCAGCATCTTTAACTCAGACACCTCCAGCTCCACAGCCTGTCTTTTCATCACCGTCTCCAACATGTGTAACATAGCTGGTCTCACTATTGCTCTGTAAACCTTCCCTTTCACTTTTGCTGGAATGTCAGAGCTATTGAATCTATCGGTCTGGGGTTTGCATCTTTTGAATGAACAGATTTTTGCATTAAATGACTTTATCTGAAATTAAACCATATGACCTGCTTTGAGCAAATTACTTCATGATTTAACAAGTCATGAATCTGTAAAACTCTTTTGCAGAGCTTCCACATCCTATTTCCAGTTGACCAGACTGCTATGAAATTTTCAGGTTGGCTTTGGGACAAAATATCCCCGCCCTGAACCAAAGAGCTGTCCAGCCGAGTAAGAACACCTGCTTATGCTTAACCAGTCACTTTAGCAGGGATTGGACCTGATTTTCAAGGGTGAGCTATTTTTCTCTTTCATAATATTTCCTAATATTTACATTTTAATGGTTTGCGTTCACCCGGCCCACTGTCTCTGGGAAACAGAGCTCAGGCTGTGGCCTGAAGGACGACCTTCAGCACTGTGACAATAGGTTGTTGGGTCGAAGGGGTCACAGTGAGGCTCGCAGCCACAGGCAGCCCAAGGAATGAACTCTGGATGAACTGCAGTTAGTATAACAGATCACTTGACTTTCTCCACAGCATTTGTGGTCACACCTCTGCCATCTTACCCACTTCACAACCTCAAAACACACAGTTCCTTGATGTCCAGAGGTTTCAGTGCTCAAATGTGGTCCTCTATGCCTTCCTCTGATGCATTAATGGAAAGAAAAAGAACACTGTTAAGACCCACCTGCCTGGCAGCAGTTTGTTCAAAGCTTTAAAAACTGATAATAATAATAATAATAATAATAATAATAATAATAATAATAATAATAATAATAATAATGTGCCAATTTTGCGGTGCCCACTAAATGGAAGCACCCGAAAGACGAAGAAGAAGATTGTTTGTAAGAGCCAACAGAGTTAACTTGACCTTTGTCCATATATATTTTTTGATTTTTGTGTCAATCTCTTTATAAAAGTCTAAATAAAACAATATACCAATTTACAGAAATCATTCATTTATTATAACAATGAAAAAGCTGTAAGACTGTAAATGCCATTAAATATAGTCCATGTGGTAACACAGCTCAACTGTTTAGAAACCATGCAAAGAAATTTAAACTGAGAAGAAATTTGTCATTTTAAACCTTAAAAAATTATTTAATCATCATCTGTCCTTTTTATAATTTATGACAGCGTCCATCGTCTTCATTAGCACCAAAACAAAATGCTCCCGAGTTCATTACCCCTTCATTTCCCTGCATTAAAACAGGAAAAAGGAGTAAAATAAGAACCTGATCACAATAAAAGCCTTTCATTATTGGCTTCAACCTTCATTAAACGCTTTGATCAGAAAATGTAGGAAGAGTGGATGCTTGTTGGAAAAAGCCTTAAAATTGTCCGTGCAGATTTATGTCAATAATTATGAAAGAAAATTTAAATGAACTGTGTCAGTATTTATCAAATTAATTGTGTCGATTATCTGTCAATTCTAAAATGATTATAAAATAAAATGAAAATGTAGCTTTATGTCAGTGGTTCTAAAAGAAAAAAATGTGGCTTTATGTCAGTTAAACAGTTAAATAATTCAAATGAAATAAAAAATAGTTGCATGTTATTGCTATAAGAGGTTTATGCAGATGCAGCCCAATGAACGCTGTTGCTAAATGTCCCAGGCCGCCATTCTTTTGAACAATAGAGTGCACGAGGCGCAACAATAGGACAGGTCACATCAGTTGAGGACGCTGTCCTCTCTTCCCGGTCAATGGACATTTGACCTCTGTTTCAACCTGGAACCGCAATGCGCTTCTGAGGCGAGGGGCACAAACTCCTCCCAAACAGGCAGAAACCTCCTATCTCCAGGAAACGCCCGAAACTCCAGGTTTGATCTGCATTCTAGTCCTGAAGCCTTTGATGGTAAAAACGCAATAAATCCACGCTTATCCACTGCAGCCCTGTGAGTTCTGGTAACGAAGAGATGGCAGAAGAGTAGAAAGATGAACAAATGCATCAACTAATCGATAATTCGGCATCAACTGTCGCAATTTTGACATTTTCGTTGAAGTCGCAATCCGAAAAAGCAATGACCGATTCCAAAAATATCCAGCAATTAACAACAAAAAATGAGAATCTTTTAGGATTCTATATGATACAGTTAATATTAAAACAAATTAAAATCTAATCCTATATTTTTTCGTCCCACACTGTAATTTTATTGCAGAATAAATGCAAGCCTCAGTTGTTTTCCTGCTTTCAGGAAAATGTAATTAATATCTATTGAAAGATAAGAGTCAATATCAATGCAGCTGTGAGAAACATGATTAATCCAGTTATTATTTTAATGCCGTTATTTGGGCTAAATTAAGGCCCAGTAACAATGATTTACTTCAGATAATAAGACCTAAACATTATTAATGACCATCCAGCTTGGCTCATTTTGGACAGTAAAGCAAGCCACCACATGTGACTCTCTTCCTTTTCTACTGTCGAACCCTCCTGTCTGAGCAGGGCCTTAGTTTAGACCAGCCTGTAAACGGAGCTTCCAGCAGTTAGAAAAGGAAATGCAGTCAAATTGATTTCATTCCAAAAGTATTAACACGTGAAAACGTCCATCAACATCATGTTGTTTGTCCTTATTATTTGACAAGCACGTGTAAGTTCATTCGATGCACATTTGTAAACTATTAGAACACTGAAGCAAATCCAAAACTTCTGAAAAAATTCAGCTGTTCACAAAGTTAAGGAGGCTGGACACTCATTTCAGCTCTGGTTGGAGATTCAACTGGACTAAAAGTGCTACACTGTCAATTTTTTCAGATTGATTGGTTTCCTTGTATCTTCTTTGTCGTTTTCCTTAAAAAATGACCTTAGTCAATCTGGTGGGTCCCACCTTAAAAAGGTCAGCAGCCATTATCCAGAGACACTTAGCCTCGAGATGAACCCGGCCTTCCTCAGGACTGTCTGAAAAATTCCTCAGACAACCTTCTTACATGGTTTACATGAGGTGAGGGTTTGTTGCGCGTTTGTGATGGAAAAGATTTTCCACGTGTCTATATTTAGTTGAATTCAGTTCAGTTGAATAATGATGATGATGATAATAATAATAATGATAATAATAATGATAATAATGATGATGATGATAATAATAATAATGATAATAATAATGATAATAATGATGATGATGATAATAATAATAATGATAATGATGATGATGATGATAATAATAATAATGATAATAATAATGATAATAATGATGATTATGATAATAATAATGATAATAATGATGATGATGATTAGATGATGGTGATAATAATAATAATAATAATTATTATTATTAATAATAATAATAATAATAATTAATAATACTAGTAATAATAGTGATGATAATAATAATAATAATAATATATTTGCTTTTTTGGGAAATAAAAATGATTTTACGTTGTACCCTAAATCTTGTGAGCACTCCCCTTGTTTACCATCATCTTCACCAAGAGGAAATCAGTCTCAGTTCGCTTTGACACTTCTTTATTGATCACAGTCACCGAGAAACACCGAGTTATTTTACATTTTACAAATTAAAATCACCACCTATTACGCGCCTCTAAGCCTAAAATACAAACACAGCGCACAAAATCTGAAAAATGTCTTAATGTTGCATTAAGTGAGCAGCTTTTTAGACTTTAGCTCTGAAAGTGTTCCTGTGTTGAGACGTCGCTCCAGACAAACATAAAAAACACACACAGTGTAAATAAATAGGGAAGAAATAGAGTTTGAAATAAATAAACCCTGGTCGCTGAATAATCTTTCCATGGATTCGCGACAAAGTCTGAGAGTTGGTGGATGTAAACCATATATCTGTGTGAATTATGCTGGTGAGTCCACTAGTGTTCTCCAGCCGTCTATAGTCTGGTAACGTCCTGGGCTCCGGCGCTGCTGCTCGCGGGAGGGTTCCGGCTGGCTGAGCTCGGTCCGGTTCCGGCCGAGGAACCGGGTCGAACTTTGGTGTTGGGCAACCTGTGGTCCTTTTTCCACTTCATCCTGCGGTTCTGGAACCAAATTTTGATCTGGCGCTCGGACAGGAGAAGGGCGTGGGCGATCTCGATGCGCCTCCGCCGCGTTAAATAGCGACTGTAGTGGAACTCCTTCTCCAGCTCCAGAACCTGCTGGCGGGTGTACGCCGTGCGGGACCGTTTGGGTTCGCAGCCACTGTAGCAGGAGCTCACTGAGGGGGAAGAAGGGAGTGAAAGGTTGAGGATGACATACAGGCATCATCTTAAACATTGAGTGCACCATGCTGCTGCTGAAGGAGGCTTCATCCCTTCCACTTTTTAAACCCCTGGAACACATCTTCTCTCACTCTCTCTGGTCTGCTTAGTTCTGCCTGCTTTAATGCTTTGTTTGTTCTCGTTTTGTCTGCTGCATTTGAACTCTCTTCTGACCTTGGGTTTGAGAAAAGTGAAATTTTTGGGAACAAATCTCTGGAGCTGATCAATTGAATATGCCGCTAAATCCTGATTTTTTTTTTTTTTCGCCACTTATTGGCCTCCTCTCCCTCCCTCCACACATACATAAAGGAACAAGCTGCCCAGACTATTGCCTCTTGTGTAAAATTTATGGCTGGTGTAATTGCCAGCGGTCGTAAATCCGCCTCGCCTGCGTCTCTTCAAAGGACCGCGCTCTTGTGGGAAGGGACTAGAGCAAAAAAAAAAAGAGATTGGAAAAGGAGAAGTGTCGCTATAGGAGAGCAATAAAGAGCACTCCTGCCATGCCTACCCGCACTGACGTGAATTTTCTTCATCCAGGGGTAGACCACGGGCTGCTGTTTCCCGCTGGGGTTGGTGGGCACCTCGGCTGGGTTGCAGGCAGGCGCCGCGGTCTCTGGCGCCGAAGGGGAGGTGGGTGTCGGCTCGTGCAGGTCCCCCCCGCGTGCGAGCCCGTGCCTTTGTGGAGGCTCAGGCTCGGGGATGCTTTCACACTCATACTGGCGCTCCTGGTAGCTCACGCGCTGCGGGTACAGCTCCTGGTGGTGATGCTGGTACCCGGCGTCCCCCGTGCGTCTGTAATAGTCGGGACTGTGGTCAGTGATGTAGTTATTTTGTGAATATTCCTCGCATGGAGGAAATTTGGGGTCGATGTAGGCAGGCTCCATCAAATACGAGCTCATGGTCATTAATTTCGGGAGGGAGAAATAAATTTTCCCACCTTTGTCGTTTTTCTGCCTCACAAAGCCCTCCTACTGGAGAGGGGACCCGTAAAGTTACTCGGGCCACGTGACGTAACAGTCCAATGGCAGACCCGAAGCTAATTCCCGGACACGGAAGTCGGTGTTTACCTGTCTCTACCCCACACCTACAGCCTTCGCTTGAGGTTTGGAGGTTTCATATTTTTGTAACTCCTCGTGAGGATGGTCCACTGTAGGTGATCTGTATTTGCTCAGCTTGTGACTAAATATCTCTTAATTGCAGCTGTATCTGACACAAAGGATAGTAGGAAACGTTACCCTCACCCCAACCTTCACCTTAACCCGAGTTCTACCTCCTAACCTCGCAAAACCCTGCCGCTGAGGTTTACCAGGAGGTTTTTTTGGGTTTTTTTGAGTAAAGGTATCTGCACATAATCAGTCAGAATCTTCAGTCTAACGAAAAACAAGAGCCTTTTTATTTTTGGCCAATCAGCACACCTTTTTAATACGACCTGCTGAGGATAAATTCAGATGTCAGTGTGTAAAGAAAGTAAGCCTCTTTGGACTTGAAAAATGAAACATTTTTAAACAATTTCCCAAGAAAAGGGCAACATATCTGTTTGTTATTTTTTAAAGAATTCCCAGATAAGCAGAAATTCGTACAAATGTTTAATTCGTTTCCAAATGGCTGTTTGCAACATCACAATAGAATGCTGTAGAATTCCTTTTTCTAAATTAGATTAGAAACGAACCCGCGGGCAGCCGAGCTGGTTGGGACTAAAGGACCAGATTTCAGTGTTTGCCAAAAGACACCGTTTTTAATTTTTAATCGTCAGACTCGTGATTTTCTGTGCAGAATATCTAGATGAACACATTTTCAGGAATGCACGCTGTGTTAAACGGCAAACCTCAAGCCCGTAGCATTCCTTAATTGCTTGTAATTGAGATAAATATCTGTTCAAATTCTCGCATAAATTGTAGTGTCTGTACTGATTTAAAATCCCAATTAAAGGTCCCCCAGATTCAGCACCAATGGCTGAGTGACAAGAACCCAAGCAGGAAGAGGGAACTGACAATTGCATCGTCATAAAAAGGCACGACGTCTCTCGTGAGCATTCCCCCATCCTTCCCCCATCCTTCCAAAGTCCTTCAGGTCCTCGTGTCCGAACTGCAGATGGTCCTGTAAACAGGGGATCTGGAATCGCCCATGTATTCCCGTAGACGCGAATTTGCGGTTGTTAGGAGGCCACGCAAATTCGGTTCTACAGGGTGCATATAGACGACTTAGTGTAGAAATCCCTCCAAACATCCGCCACCAAACAGCATTTACTGAAGAAGAACTCTCACTCCTCCAATTCTGCTCCTTTAAAGCTGCTGTTTCTTCTTCTAACCATCATCTGTATGTGATTCCAGCGCAACACTGGACCTCATGCTTAGTTTGCTTAGTGCTTAGTCTCGTTTGGTTTTACACCCGTCCAGTTTAGCAGCACACACAACAACTGGACCTTTAAATTCACACTAAATACATCATAATGGCCAAGTGTCTCAAATAAGACCGGAGTGCTTTTTTTCATATAGGCTGCCATAAATCTTAGATGCCAGGGATGTTGCAGCCCCCATTCCCCCATTTCCACCCCCTCCCTCTCTGAGGGCATATTTTAATATTAGACAGCCTGACCGGCGGTTCACCCCGACATCAGATTTGTTCCAATAGTTCACTGCCAAGGCGTTATTGATGGGACACCGTCAATGAAATTTGTCCCAATACAAATGCCATTTGTCCCGCGCTCATCACTGAAAGAGATTTTTTTTAAGGTGAGCGCATATTTAGGTAAAGATTTTTTTTGGAGACTTTGGGTCATTTTTAAAACGTATGATTAGATATTTTCGTTTTACTTCCCTTTGAGTTCTCTGTCCTTTTTGTCGGCTGGATTTGTAACAGAGTTGAACTGGACCACCTTTAATAAGCCTTTAGTTCAGCCTGCAGTGCTTTTAATGAAAAATGTGCTTTCTCACGGCCAATAAATCTCGAATCGTTCAGAAACTTGTTCATTTTTGTGTAATGCCACAGTTCTGATTATTGGAAGTATATAAAATAAAATATATACATTAAAATACATAAAAAATAATCAAAAACGGGTCAATTTGTGCATAATTGCTTAGAATTCATGGCTATCATTTTTAAATTTTAATTCGGGACAAATCCCATCTAATCTTGTACTCTCGTGGATTTATACTCGTCTAAACAATGTTATTACTGCAAGACATTCAGCTTTTTTACCAACATGAAAGCATTATAAACGCCATGGTGTATAAATTTGCAAAGTAAGAAGCTGGAATTAACAATTAAGAAAACTGAGATAAAATGAGAGTTATTGTAGAGTTTTCCACATGAACCGGTTTACAATCACTAAGGCTTGTTGTAGCTTTTATCACCACAAAGCACACTCTGATTTGAGTTAGAATTTTAGAAAGAAGCATTTCCATCATGTCTCCATAATGAGGGTTTTTATTTAATATCCCTGCATATTATTATTATTATTATTATTATTATAGATTGTAGAAGTATAATAATAATGATAATAATAATAATTATTATTATTATAGATTGTAGAAGTATGTGCAGCCAGGACGTCGTGTAGGCCCACTTCTATTTTACTAACTCATTGTATCCATGAAATAAGGAGCCTGGATTTTGCTTCAGCAGCTTTCGTTTATTGTAGACACTTCACTGGAAGGAGATTCTCACGCTAATGGGCCTTAGAAAACCCAGCTTTGCAGTAAAACCCTTTGAAGGCATCAAACTGCTTCAGAAAACTACTTTCAGAAGCAGAAAGCACAACGATCTCCATCCATGCTTGGCTCACAACCCAGAGAGCTTAATCAGATTAAGCCAACAGGCTTGATTGAAACCCATTAGAGCGAAGAGCAGCCGAAGAAGGAAACATTCATTTAGCCTATTAATTAATGTCCCGGTGGGTTGGCAAAGCGGCAGGTGTCTATTACATTACAAGCTTGAGAAATAAGATTTTAAACTTACTGCTTTGGGAGGCCTTTTCTGGAGAACGTGGAGCCGGACGGTCCCCAGCAGAGTCCATGGCGCGCGGACGAGCCGCGGCTCACGACAATTAACCGCGTGTGATGTAAATATATTGAGGGGTTTGTCTGTTCTGCCAAACCATAAAACTTACTTTAATAGCGTCACGTGCTGGCCGCGAGCCACTCACGGTCACTGCCCTTAGGCCTCGCGCGCCGTCCAAAAAAAAAGTTGACAAAAGTGGAGAAAAAAGCGCACAGTCAAAGGAAACAGGTGAAGGTCAGTGATCAGTGCGCGATACTGTAGATGATTTTGGTCTTAAACCCTGAGCGCTGAAGTGGTGAGTACGTACCTGTGTGTGTGTGTGTGTGTGTGTGTGTGTGCGTGCTTATGGTGTGTTTTCTGTTGGCCAAATGAGGGATGGACTGCCACTTTTGCTCAGAGATGTCAGCAATATTTCCCGTAAACTGGCACAATTCAAACTATGTTTACTTCTAAAGTCAAATCATCCCATTTCAAAAAGTAGCCCGAATCAAAAAAACGAAAAAAGATTTTTTATGGCTCATTTTTACTCGCTAAAACTGGTCTCAGTGACGGTCTCTGTTAATTGGCCTTTCCTGGTTTATTCTCATGAAGAGTCTCGAGCGCAGGAGCTACACATCAAAGGCAGCACGGCGAAGTGTCAGAGTAAAGGCTATCTCAGTTCCCATCTGTTTCGTTAGACAGGAAACAACTGTCGTCGTTTTAGAGGCGCTAGGCGAAGCCATAAAGTTTTATTACGCGTCAGGGCCATAAAAGTTTTACAGGCGTCCGTCTGTACTGTAAACAATTACAGAGGAAGCGAAGAGCCGCAGAGAGGCCGAATCAAAGCTGGACATCAGTAAGAAACAAAGAGGAAACCAGTGTATCCGATATGTGATCCGGGTGTTCTTCAGTTGCTCTCATAAGGCGACTGAATATGAAAAAGTGAACGTGAAAGTCTATCTTAACATATACATTTTTTGCAATTTGTTGCAATAATAATATTAACAACAATAATCATCTATCGGAAATTGCTTCTTGGAGAAAAAAATATGTTTACATCCACTCAAGACAAACTGACACATTTGGACAAGTGCCATCAACCGGAAAGAAGTGTCCTCATGCATTGCACCAACAGTTGGTCTGCAAAAACCATCCAAACTGCACGCCAGCACACTGAACAGTGTGTAAAACATCACACAAACATTAGAAATCAGTTCAGTAATGTGAAGAAGAGGTCATTTTAAACTCTCAGCAGGCTTGTAGGTCAGCACATTTGTTTTATTCAGAACATCCCCACATCTTGGACATTTAGTGCATCTTTGCCAAGTTGAGCCCAGGCCTCTTCACAGAACCCAACGAAGTCTTCAGTCAAAAACATTTTTGTGCTAAGGACGCGAGAAACGCTCATTTTCCACCCAACTTCCGTGTCTGCACGGAATGCGTTAAGGTTTGGTTAGTCTTGTAGTGGTTACTTACACGCAGTAACTACTGAACAATAAAAAACTTCAGGCAAAAAAAGAAATAATTCACACTAAAGTCGATGAGGTTAAATCTGCATTTGCTACAATGCATGTTTTGTCCAAGAAATGACTATAAAAAGACAGTTTTATACATATATACATTGTTATATGAATAGTTACACCTCAGTGGTTCACAGTTACAGGAACAAACAAGACAAACAAGCAAAACAAAAACAGTTAAGCGACAATTATCCACAGTTTAGCGACAGTTAACCGGCTGCGAGAACTACAGCTGCTGTTTGGCCTTGATACTGGAGTCCTTCTTCCACTTCATTCGGCGGTTCTGAAACCAGATTTTGATCTGCCTTTCGTTTAGACACAGGTTGTGGGCAATCTCGAGGCGCCTTCGACGCGTCAGATAGCGGCTGAAATGAAACTCTTTCTCCAGTTCCAGGGTTTGGAATCGGGTGTAACTTGTCCTCGCGCGTTTCCCTTCCGACTCTGGAGTGGCACCAAAAATGAAATCAAAACAGACCCTTAACTGTGATTTAAAACTAGGCCACATGCAGCAGATGCAGCCTCATGACCGCCTTAATGCTCACTGCTGGAAATTCCTAAAATTAGAGATCCTCTGATTTAGCGCGTGTCAAGGATCCGCTCGATCAATTAAACTCGTTATTATATCAAATATCTGGTGCTGAGTTCATTCCGCATTATTTAAAACACCAGTGAGCAAATATGTAGTGAGATGGTTCAATGGATAGCGTGGATAACGATATGCAGAAAAAAACAGATGGAAGATATTCTGTTATCAAATCGATTTGTTGTGTGTCATCCATTTAAAGGAGCATCAATTCTTCCCAAATTTGATGTAAAATTCTTCTTTCTTTTAGGAAAGTGGGGTTGTTTTTTTTTTAGTAATTTTGTGTGTTGGTTTGTTCCCTTGATCCAATTACGGCGTCATAAATTTGGCCCAAGATCGTCTCTTCGTCGTGAGCAGACAGCTTTACGAGCAATTAAAGCCTTTGTCATAAAATTTATGACTGCCACTTTTATTATTTCCGAACGCGGTCTATAAAACTGAAGGGGGGGGGGAAAGAAAAGAAAAAGAAAACAAAGAATGGAGTTGAAGGGAAAATCGACGATGAACACATGGAGCATAGTCAGGAGCTACACTGCAGGAAACAACTTTACCGTGGCTCATGTGCAATTTGGTCATCCAGGGATAAATCTGAGGCTGTTGCGCGGAACGAGCCTCCCGAGTCGCCTGAACTGCCCCGTTTTCCACGCTCGTCGTTCCCTCTGGCTCCTTCATCCCTCCGAGGACAAATCCGCCGGGATTTTGGACTTTGGAAGCCCCGATGGGCGGCTCGGTGCCGAGGCGCCCTGAGCGGCCGGAGCCCGTGTCCTCCCCTGCCGCGGAGCTCCAGGCTGACGGGCCCGTGAACGAGCGCTCGAGCGGGCCGAAGCAGCACCGTGGTGGAACGCGCGGCTCGGAGGGCGAAGCTTCATGGCTTGATTTGTTCGACCACGAACCGGAAACGTAGGAAGTCATCATCTCACGAGCGCAACATTTGCGCAGTTGAATTACTGCGCCTGAGAATAATTTTTGTTGTTGTAAATGGCTTTGATTTGTGGCTCGTTTGAACTTCGTGGGGGCTTTATATGCTAAAACCAGCAGGATTTATAGGTGAATATTTTTTTTTCTTTTTTCCCCTTTTCTGTTGCCCAAATATGGATTGATTCAATGGAATCACGTGTGTGCGCCGTCCAGTCATAAATTTGGTTAGATCGTACCAGCGGGTTATTGATGGAGGAGGGCAAAACATTTGATAAGTTGGTAACTGGGACGCCGAGAGGGTTGGGGAGGGGGAGGGGGAGGGGTGAAACAGGACGAAAGACCAATAGCGTCACCTGCTGCTAAAGACTGCGCAGGACAAGCGACTCCGGAGCACTGAGGAACTGGCACTTCAGTCTGTGTGAATTTGGAGAAAAATAGACAATGTGGGGAAAAAATCAGGACCAAAAGCCACGAATTCAGTCATATGCCATTTGTCTTCTTATAGATGAGCTTTTGCGTAATAAAGTATAAACAGCTTCATAAAAATCTAACTTCCGTTTCTGCAACAATGTAAACTGAACACTTTATTTTGACCTTCAAAAAGCCGATTCCACTCAAGAGTGTTCGATTTGATACATTTCCTATTTTAAAATAATATCATGGCCTGTGACAATAAAGCTTCTCTTATTATAAATCTGACTTGCAGATTTGCTCACCAAATGTGGGCTATGACCGACGATCGGACAAAAATGTTAACGACCACCATTTATACCTTATGCTAACATTTCATCACTTTAGTCGGATAACTGCTTGCTTCTTCCTTGCTTTTATTAACTTATTCTTTTAGAAAAAAGAGGTCGGAATTTCACGCATTTCAAGCTCACATTTCCAAGTTTCATCATAAGGATTGGTTTGTGCTCTCATTTTACTTCTGTTTTATTTCTTCTTCCCAGCTCTGTCCTTGTAACTGTATTGCAATTCACGAATACCTCAGGTTCAGAAAGGAATAAACAATGCTTCACTTTTTCTGTCCTTTTCTCGTCATTCTATTTTGCCGCTTGCTGTGAGGTTGCCAAATAAAATTTGTCCACATTGCTAACAAGCTAGGTCATAACTCATACAGTTCTGCAGGACGAGCGAGACACAATAAGAGGTTCTAAATATTTGTAAGGAGAAGAGATTAGACCCGTGAACCAGGCGCTTTGATGGTTCTCCAGTTGCGAAAGCGCTTCCCGTGGGTTCGTGTAAACTTTTTTTAGAAATATCTCTGGGCTCTTGAGTGGTTAAATGGAGCTTATTGGATACCCTACTTGTTGTGCAGACTCTTGAAGTACACGAGCAAAAACTCAAGCGCTGCAGTCACCTTTGTAGCCATTTTATTGACGTGTATTGAATACAGTGGTTCCAGCTTCGATCTTGGACCAAAGTGGTTCCATCTTCTCTCATTTCGGTTGATTTGAGGGCTAATACTGACACCGTGAAGCCGAGGCATGTACACAAATGCTAGGAATGAGGCTTGTATCGTATACACATACGTTCAGACACGTTCACAATTGGAATATTTCGCATACTTTTAATGCTTCATACAATCAAACGATGACAAAAACAGAACAGAAATGAACACAAGTTTTAGAACGTCTGCAATCGCCGCTGTCATTAGAGCGGGTTTAATCTGCCTCAACAATATGACAGCTTTATATTCAGTGGTTGCACAAAAGTCTTTTTTTTAGCCTGATGCATTCAAGGTAGAATTTTCATAGCAATCCTCACACAGGAGAATTTTGAACTCGGGGAATGAGATGTGGAATGAAACGGTTCCTCCATGGGGCGGCTGAAGAGTTTGTCTCTTTATGTTTTGGCTTTGAAGCATTGTGCCAAACTTCACATAGGTAGTTTAATTTCTCAGATAGGTAGTAATTCGTACAGAGGTTTTCATACAATAACGTGTCGATCAATCAGTCTTATTCTTTCTTTTCGTTCGTCGCCTCTTCTGCGTCCTCTTTGCCCGCTTCTTGGCTTCCCACCGAAGGTACGTTGTCGTTTAGGGTGGAGGTAAGATTGCTTTCCTTCTTCCATTTCATCCGACGGTTCTGAAACCAGATTTTGATCTGGCGCTCGGTAAGGCACAAGGCGTTGGCGATTTCGATACGCCGGCGTCTCGTCAGGTAGCGGTTGAAATGAAATTCCTTCTCCAGTTCTAATGTTTGGTAGCGGGAATAAATCTGACGACCTCTTCTCCTGTCAGAGCCAAAGCCGACCCCTGTGGAAAGAAGAGCATGTCACTAAAAACGAAAGCCATTCCAGTGTTTCAAAGAAGACATTCTAGGAAGAATATTTCAGCTAAAACTGCTTTTTACCAAACCACTTTTGTTTTTAAGAGCCATAAAACTTTTTGTCGAACAGTGTATTTTGGCCAAAAGGGATTCCCTCGAGAGATAAAAAGGCATTTATTGCGGGCGGGGAGCTGCTCTAATGGTTTATGGGGTGATAAAACGTGGGTCGTAAAAAAAATCGCCAAAAATGTTGTGCTGAAACACTCACCGCTGTGTGAGTTCATCCTCTGCATCCACGGATAAATCTGGACGCTGTCCTTTGGGTCTTGGGATGCGCTCCTGGCGGGTTCTGAAGTGTAGTCCTGCGCTGCACCCTGGCCCAAGCTTTGCCTGCAGCTCGGGAGCACGTCCTTGTCCTGGTAAAACACATTGGACCCGTAGTCATACGTTGCCCGACCGGAGCCGAACATAACGTTGTCCTGGGGCGAGTAGAACGGCGTGGAGTATATCCGGTTCTGGGCCACGGCGGCGCCATAGGACGAGAAGTGGCGAACGGGGTCATACGTTGAGGAGTTTAGGGCCACGTTGGGCAGAACCTCCTGAC
The DNA here is from genome assembly GCA_017165825.1 of Hepsetus odoe. Taxonomy (NCBI): domain Eukaryota; kingdom Metazoa; phylum Chordata; class Actinopteri; order Characiformes; family Hepsetidae; genus Hepsetus; species Hepsetus odoe. Next base: position 10,768,206 of record CM029393.1, read on the forward strand.
CAGCGGTTAAATGGCACGAGAGCGAAGGGTTCGTGAAATAGGAATTCATATCGTCCCGTAAACCTCGCTCCCACTCTTTCCCTCCCTCCCTTGCGTTGTCTGATTCTTCTTTCTGTTACCTTCCCTCACTCCTTCACTCACTCAACTCTTCCTATCTCTTGTCAAATTTTTTAATAATATTGCTGCATGTCATTTATTTCAGGGCGCCAATAAAGACACCATGTACGCAGCCGAGTGTTTCCAAAGCCTAGTTCTAAGCCGGACAAAGATGACAGTGTCAGCTGACCACTTTCTGTCCAATGAAAGGCGTGATCACGAAGGGGGGAAAAAAAGAAGTCCATTTTTTCAGTCTTAGCCCAAGTAACGACATAGCCGTGGTTTATCCAGCTGAAACGCACAGTGTTTGGAAGGAAATGTGTTTATACACATAGATAGTGACCTATTCTCTCTCAAACACACACACACACACACACACACACACACTCGACTTGGCCTGGCCTGATCTTTCCCACAGCAACATTGATTCTGTTTTCAAGGAGATAATCCTTCATAAAACGCAACATCTTGGCAACCTTTTCATTTTTAAAAGTAGTTCGTTTAACTGAGATACAGATTCCACACAATCCTTCTTTTAGTGAACACAATGAAACTTTTTTCAGACCAAATGGTGGAGAAGCGTTCACGCAAAGGTAGACACTAAATAAAAGACTGTGATGTTCAAGACAGACGTGCCCGACCGCCAAACTAGTGTTTAAAGAAAAGTTCAAAAATAAGACATCTACGCTTTTTGAAGCGCACACTGAAATACAGTTTTTTGAGCGATAATATTTCAGATTTTAATAATCAGGTGAGGAAACACGCGCGTTTACATGGCGCTCAGAAACGCATGGTGTATAAAAACAACCCAGAAGAGCTCGTCGCTTAATAACAGGCTTCTTCTTATAATAAAATATTTGCGGGTTAAGAAAGTCGCAAATGTAGTTTGATCGTTTGCGTCTCACTAAATTTGACAAACACGCCAATAGCGTTACATATAATCGCATAACAAGAGCCGATGTAATACTGCTGGATTTTATTGATTTTATGTCCCATCGATACACTGCAGGCTACATTTCCAGGCAGAAACGGGGCTGGAGAATTAAACCCACGACGGTTTTGTGATTTGACCGCACTTTTTAGATCTTTGGGCGAGAAAAAATTCTAAATCTAATGGAATTCTTTACTGTGCGCGATGTCCTTTTGTGCAGAGAAATCTAAAAGGGAGGGGGTTTTATGGCAGTTTTACTGCGGAAGAACGCATGAACGCCTGAGCCATAAAAGCAGACAAATGTCAACTTCCAGCAAAGACGCTTTTACCATCAGTGCCTACATTTTTGTACAGATGGAGTAACACTACCTATCTAGCTATCGTTGCTGTGGAAATTTTGGCGCTATTGCGCAAAATATATAACCAAAATGAGTGTATTATCCAGTTTCTAAACCAAAATCTTTTGAATGCATTTTGGCTTCCCTTCCAGAGTGTTTGAGGGCAGGGAAGAGAAGGCACCGAGCTTTTCATTTCAGCAGCACAAGCCTCATGCTGTCGGATGTAAACTTGATACGCGACTTTGATCTGGAGCTCCGGCCGTGTTTACAGACCTGCTCTCATAATTTAGGCCACATGAGTCGCGGCGCTGAGTTTTAAACAGAAGGCCAAAGGAAGCATCTAAACACCGAGAGGGCTCTCAGTGTAAACACCAACGCGCACAGGGCTCCGTCAAGACGGAGGAGGGAGATGTTCGCCTGTAGGGCTGCAGATTCTGCAGTAATTCATAACGTGCAAAGAGAAGCGCCTCAGCTCGGGTGGCTGTGAAGCTCCAGCGCGCAGTGGAGTGTTTTATTGCGTGGTTTGTGGGGCGGGCCGTGAGAGAGCAGCCACAACACGTTTCTGGAAGAGAGTCTCTTTTGGCAAGTGGCCGAAGTCGAAAACCACAGCACTACTACCAACACACCAGCACTACCAGCAACAGTAAATAACATTGCCAGTAACACTGACGAAAAATGACCTTTCACAATACCAGCAACACTAAATTTAACACTAGCAAGAACATTGCCAACAACACTAGAATATTATCGATATTATAATAGTACTTAATATAATACTAACAAGAACACTGCGAATAACACTAACAATTAAACTACTTATAAAACTACCAGCAACTACAAACAACAAAATCATAATAACACTGCAAATAACACTAATACAAAAACTACAGGCAAAACAATACTAACAACACTAACGCTACAAATAACACAACCACTAACACTACTAATAATAATTAGTTTTTATTCAAAATAATACAACAAAGAACTGAGCACGAGCAACAACATCAAGCCAAATATTTTGGTTTTGAGTCACTTCAATATAGACTATCTACAAAGTAAGAAGTGTTTTTAGGAGTAGTTTCTGAATTTTGTGGTATTTTTGGTGTAAAATAAATCTCTACAGCTCCAAATAGAGAGTCGGGACCAGCAGCGCACAGCACCAAAAAATCGTAATTAAACGCTTTTGGCTAAACTGTGGCAAAGTAAAAAAATAATTGAAAATTTGATCTTTTACTGTTTTTTATTATTATAAAAGCAGCACGTCACAGGCATATTGGAAACCACCTACCTCTGCACAACCCCCATTTCTGACCGGATAATCACTGGCGGCAAGGAAGCACATTTTCAAATGCAGTTAAACTGAACAGTAATAGGAATACAAACACTTCGTAATGTTTTCATTCATTTTAAAATCACAGTTCTTGACTGCAGAGGCAGTTCTTTAAGCTGAGCTTTCCCTGCTTGTTGCTTTCACAGTTAAATATCATTATGAGGTGTCGCTGATGTTTCCAAGACCATAGAGACTTCCGCTCACCACCTTTTGGGGGCTGTAAAATGGACACAGTTGGTCTGCGTTTGCTTAGTCAGTACACACTGTGCTCCATAAACCTCGAATCCAGTAAAAAGACTCTTTAACTAAAAAAAATCGAAGAAAAAATTCAATTTGTAAAGCATTTTTGGGTCCACAAAACTCAACCCTATTTAAATAAAATATACAGATCGTATAAGACAGATCATTTCTCTGCAACTACTGCAATTTTTAAGACAACAATTTTGATAATGTTTTTTTTTTACAGTGTAGGCTTAATGACCTATTAATTAGAATTTCTTTAGTAGTCTGCTTTCACAAATACATTTTTGTTGAATTTGCTGATGTTTTGGCATATGGCCAGACTAACTAATTTAGACGACTAGATTAACTACTTTTTTTTTAAATTTAAGATTCATGTTATCTGATTTAAAATCTAAAGATTAAGTATCAATCAGTCATAATCAGTCACTGTACACTAATTGGGTTTTCAGGGTTAAATTAAAGAAGGCGCGAGATTAGTTCACTTTTATCAAAATTAAAATGTCATCTTTTGTAAACAGAGAGCGTCTTGTCCTTTTGGCGTTTTCTCGAGCTGCTGTTTAAACTCAGTATTTTATTCCTTGGCCTTCAATCTGTTTCACGACCACATACGCAGCAGCTCCATCCAGAACCTTTATTCCTCTTTAAGTCTAACCTTACTGTTTCATCTGGGACTTTAGTTAATCCGGAGGCTTTAGATTAAACTACAGCAGGACAACTGACTACAGATCAGAATCAAGAGTGTGGGTTCCCAGAATTGATCATACCCATTCAAAATGAAACATCTCTGTGATGTTTGTGTCTTAGAAACCACAAAACATTCTGACAAAACAGTGATCGTGAACGGTCTTTTTCAGACCCTTAATAATGAATTTGTTTATGTTTTGCACTCAGTTTGAAGGTTTTTATCTAAAGACTCTTGACAACATATAATACATGCTTATTATTATTGTTATTATTATTATTATTATTATTATTATTATTATTATTATTATTATTATTAGTGATAGTAATGTATTGGTAGAAGTAGAATCAAAAGATTCTAAACTTTTATTGCTATAGATTAGAAATTAACTCTTAAGCTCTTACTTTACCAGTCCTCTGTGTTGCAAATAAAATATAGATATTATAATAGTGATAACAATGAATAACAATGAATGCTGTCAACAGTGAATTTTCTTCAAATTGGGATTTTGACCTGATGTAGCATGAACTATACAAGCTTACACACTATAAACTGATATTAACAATATACAGACCAGACTTATAAAGAGTCTCTCAAACACATATTTATTTACTGTAAAAGTGAACCGTGCTCTAAATGGAACTGTTTTGCTTTACTTTGATGTGAGAAATGAAGTCTACCTCGTAAAAGAGACACGAGAGCAAAGGCTAGTGTCTTAACAATGGACGCTAGATGGCAGCATCGGCCTCTACATTATTTGCCAATACGTGACTTAACCCTTGGGTGTCCGTTGGCGTAGAGAAAATGACATGTTTATTAGCTGCACTTCCTTGCACATCTCCAGCAACGACAGCATTGTATTCCAACCATGTTTTAACGTTTAGGTGAAGAATAAGAACAAAAATCGTTTAAATACACCCATGGAGATGCATGCACAATGCATGCATAATTAAGATTTTTGTTTAATTAGTATAGTCTCTATCTGTCTATCTATCTATCTATCTATCTACTCAGAATACAAACATTATTTGATCGCCTCTAAATAATGACAGAATGTTTGCAGAAACGTATGGACAATATGGTGGCAACCTTGTCAAATAATCAGCCATCATCTTAGGAAAGATTCTTTAAAATGGCCTGTTTCAGTTTCTTTTTCCCCTTTTTTCTGTCATGATTGCCGTCTGACTGACTCCCCATGTTCAAAGTAATTCACGCTCTTTATAAATTCACCGACCTCCAGTATGCAAGATTTTTTCCAAACCAAGGAACATATGAGAGTTTAAAGCTAAACACGAAGAGAAACCGATGCGAATCTGCGACATTGAGACTGTTCGAAATATGTAAACTAGGTCAATCAGAGCCTGCTGCACTCCAATCAACTTCATAAAATTCAAGGCAAAAACAAAAACCAACGAGGTAAAGACCATGTTGTAACTTTTTCAGCTGACCATCCCGACCTACATCCTTGTGAAAAGCAATAAGAAACGTAAAGAACCGCGGCTTACCTGCTTCTCCAAACCGCTCTGAGAAGCTGGAGATACGTTAAGGTGAAGGAACTTTCATCAGACACTCCACATGTTGCCTTGTTCAAGACCCAGTTCCTCGGATTTAGTTTATCCCTCCCCGTGCAGGAGGAAGGAAGAGTGGAGGAGACTGTGTAGACCCAGGCTGGGCAGGTTTTTCTTCTCCTCTTTCTTTGGTATTAGGTTTCAGTGTAAGGCTGCAGATGGTCTGCTCCATTTTCTGTCCGTCTGAAGAGATTGGGGAGCGAGTATGACCGGAGCAAAGACCACAGAATAAAGTTCATGTTCATGGAGAGCTCGTCACGTGACTCTTGGCAGCCAATCCCAGCCGCGGCGTGGTCGTAAACTTTTATTGCTCAGCTGTAAATTTCCCACCAAACAACTAGGAATGTGTTGCGCCCCCTTCCATCCTCGCTCTACTCAATGTAGGAAGCTCTCTCATATTTTAGCCACATCTCTCAAGCCTCGTTTTTTCACGCAGCACGTTGCTCCAACAGCCTTCAGCCATTTTTATTTTGACGTCTGCACCTCAGCATCATCATATAATTTGTTTCTGAAAAGCATCACTGAGAGCTGGTGCGGAAGCCCTGACTGATGGAATCATTTCACAGTGTCCTCACATAAAGAAAAATGTACATATTATACATATGCCACAAATTAGCATAATGTCTTTGATATCTATGTGCAGTGTTACACTCCTAAATTGAATTGTGTCTCATAAGGTGTTCGCGTGACGAAAACCTAAAAATAAAGATATTTTTGACTTAATAGCAGTCAAAAAATATATATAATCATAAGATTGGGATAAACAAGATAAACATATTAAAGCTGTAGATAATGATATAAAAGATGACTTTTCAACAGTAAATAAAATGAATATATAAATATGTTCATCACTTCAAGAAAGCAATACCTAACATTTTAAAACATTTATGAAATATTAAAATATCCCATTACATATTTGTAATAATGACTTGTGATTCTTTTATTTGATTGTGCCTGGTGACAGAAATCAAATCTTAGAGATATTCGTTTAGAATCCCCTCTCCACTCTTTCGCAAAATTAGAAAACGTGTCAATAATTATGGCAGAAAACTTTTCCAAAACCATTCTACAACTGCCCACTACTAAAGGACAGGCCAACAACGAGGACTATTTAATGTTACAAACGTGCAGCTCCTCTAAGTTGTTTCCTATTTTGTATGATGTTCTGTTTTGTGGTCAGACGTTTTCATTCTTGGACAAAAGACAGATTTTTATCTCCAAAACGAACCAAAGTAAACTATTATGAATGAGGAAAAACCCTAAACCTGACCTGCTAAGTAGTGAAAGTCAACCTTTCAGTTGTACTCTATTTAAACTCTACATTTCACAAAATCTGTAGTCTGTGAATCTTATTTTTTCTTTTATGCCCAAAATGAACAATGATTTTTTTTTCATCACACCAAACAACACGATATGTTACAGCCTTGCTCTAAACTTTAAATGGTATGGGAATACTGTCGTCTGAATTGGGCCACTCGGCTGTTTGGGAGAACTTTGTGAAGACACTAATGGGTTTATGGGCCACCAATAAAGTTTACAGGCTATTGCGGCCATTTTAGTGGACCTACTCTCTGGCAACTAAAAGTACAAAGGTCTACCGGGTAGACAATAGTCTAATATAACTACCACTTCCTCACAAAACTTCCGGAATGTCAGCAGTGACAAACACATTTGGCTGAAGTGTACTCGACGTGTCGTCTCGTTCTGGGAGACGGGACAGCAGGGACAGTGGTAGGTCCAAGCTTTTCAGTGAAATTGGGAAAGGGTTTCTAGTAGCTTCAGAGCAAAACTTTGCGAAACACCGTCATGGAATTGAACGTTGTTTGTCAGAAAAGAGGCTAATGATCTTAAAACTGTTTCTATAGATCATAGCCAAATGTAATGCTCAGTTAATCTTGTATGTTTTTGACCAGTTTTGATCAATATTGGTAGTCCTTTTTTTTTTAGAAATGTTTCCATTAAATTGTATTTTTGCTACTTTAGAGGTGTTGAGGTGTCGTTAACATATTCACATCACCAGTAATTAAACCCGTTCGATAGTCGTTGTTGCTTTATGCTGTTAAATCAAGTATTATGTCGATCTACCAAATAATTCACGAGCGATTTCAAATGAACGCAAAAATAACAGAATTTGGTGAAATTATTCTTTTTTTGTGGACAGTGACAACAGGAATTGCTGTTACATTAGAGTTTAAAGTTAAAGTTTTTTTAATTAGAATTACAATTTATCCCAAACATATCCACACCACCAGTTAACAATGCAGAATGCTTTACACTGAGTGTTATCAGATACCATGATAAAATAACATGTAGTTAGGTTTTGCTGAAAATTCTGTTATTTGTAAATTATCTCTATTTTTGTAGGCATATTCTACAAAGGACAGTAAAATGCACTGAAAATACAAACAGTGTTATATTTCTTTGTTTAAAGTGGTTCCAATGGGTAGGAATCAATTGTAAAAACGGCCACATGAGCTATATTTTGTGTTTATTGACCAAAACGTGTGTGTATTTTATCTGATAGCTAGTGATTCCGAATGAATAAATAAATAAAAGGAATTAATTTTGCAGATAATCCACATGTTTGTGGTCAGTCTTGTAATAAACTGAGTAAATATTACAGGCAACTGTTGCAGTTTCTCTTTATTGATATTTCAGCCTGAAAGACGTGTGTAGACACCGACGTGGTCTCACACGACATCGGAAAGCAACGCTAGAAATATTTCAGTGATGTTACAGTTGTGATCATATCAAACACATTTCCACACAAATAATGAAAAAACGTATCTTTTAAGAAAACTTGACAAATGTGTGTAAACTCAGATATAAATGCCAAATAGAGTGCGAAAAATTAAACTAAGGTAGAAATGTTATAGTAATACTGACACTAGTGTTTATATTTTCACACATGTCGATAGGTAGTCCAAACTTGTTCCTTTGCTTTATAAATAACGTTAAATATAAAGGCAACACTTTATAGCAGTGTCCATAAGGCTAAACGAAACCTAAACAAGCTTTTTATGGCAACTAACATTCATCTAAACAGACGTTTATACATTTATACAAGCCTCCGCTGTTAGACTTTCTGGGATGGAATTTTTTAAAGTAAAATGCTGATGAGATTTATGAGATGTAGGTGAATAAACCTTTCTAAATATTAACGTGTGTCTGTCTTTAAAGGTTTGTCATGTAGCCTTATGAAAGCTACCATACAGCAACATGTCTCCGAAATAATTGTTACCAACTAAAGTCAGCTCTAATGATTGTATTTCCAAGATCAACACCAACAGTGTTTTTTTACTCTGCGAGAAAGTGCCACGAAAACAATCGAAATGAATGTAAAACAAATGCACCAAAAATAGTGCAGTGGGATTTTTTAAGGCTTTGTTCTTTAAGTCAAGATTTCATGTAAGAACGTAAACGAAAATATTGCAAAATTCCCGCGGTAGGTAGTATCGCATGCAAAACACAATAAGGCGAGAATTCAGTCTCTCACAAAATACACGAAGACTCTAAAGATCTACATCTAGCCGAAGAATAAAATGAAAATATATACCATAACAGTCCAGCTTGATGTACCACTGAGTTTGTATGTATGAAACACAAAAAAGAAAAAAAAAAACAAAAAACAAGTAGGCCTTAACATTTAGGGCTACATCTGCAGGGATTAAATTTAAACGATTGTGAGTATTTTACACAGATTAGCTTTAGGCTACGTCTTTAGAAAGTTTTTTCTATGTTGAAGGAGCTTAATGTAAAGAATTTTAAATTCATAGGTCCAATTCCATGAAGCCTGTAATCATTTACTGTATGATATGTTTTTGAACAGTTTGTGTATGGTTCTTTAAGGAACCTGGTAAAATTATTCTTTATAGCACCGGAAAAGATTTCACAGTATAACCTTCTGGAACCAGAGTCTTTTAAAGAGTGTATAAAATTTTTTGGGGGGGGCATTCTGCATTGAAATTAACATTTAGTACAGGACTAGGCTAAATCCTTGCCTAAGAAACTTCCAGAAACGTCTTCATCTCATATCTCCTGAAGGGTAGTCTAAATATTGGACGGCTCTCAGGAAGTGGAACTGGACATTTGTGGTGATGAGAAGGAAGAGCTTTTACAGTGTAGAAATTGTTCACTTTCTCACCTAGTAAAACTGCAGTCATAAATGTGGTCTGTCTCTCCCTCAGTCACACACACACACACACACACACACACACACACACACACACACACACACACACACACTCTCAACTTGAAGTCATATAACCATAAAATTGGACCATAAAATCACTCTTTAAGCTCTTCCTCTGCTTTTTCCTTTTTTAGCTGCTCATCCCCCTCAGCATCGCCCGCTTCCTCCGTCTCACTCTCGCCCTCACCCTCTACCCCTGTCTCACCCCTCTGACCCGGAATCTTCTCCTTGTTGTTCTCTTTCTTCCACTTCATGCGTCGGTTCTGGAACCAGATCTTCACCTGCCGCTCCGTGAGCTTCAGCGCGTGCGACACTTCAATGCGCCGCTTGCGCGTCAGGTAAGGGTTGAAGAGGAACTCCTTCTCGAGCTCCAGCGTTTGGTAACGGCTGTATGTCTGCCGGCCGGTACGCCTTCCGGGAGCTATGAGTGGATAAGAGATTTTATCAACTTTTGTTTTTTGGCGTCTCTCCTGAGGATGTGTGTGAGAGAAACCAGGCTGTCAATCAGTGAACATGGATGATCTTCTCGTGCTTGTAAACAGATCATGTCTGATGTGCCAAATCTTATTTCTCTAAGCCATTAGATCCAGAGAGCCTAAGGAGGATCTTCTGTTCTCAAGCTATGAGACTTCAATATTCCGCTACAGTCTTTAACTTTCAGTAACTCTAACTGATAATCTCATGCACATTTTTCCTGGAGCTCACCTGCTGATGTGTTCTTACCCCACAACAGGGTACTCTGCACTTCACTATTACAATATATGTACAATGCACATTTATTATTTAGATGTAATTTCTGTTTTGGGGGGATTTCTTTACTCTAGATTTAGCTTAATTTTCAATTACAGGTGTTTTTAAGTCTAGTTTTAGCTTTCTTAATTTCTATTTTAATCCAATTCTTTCTTCTGTTTAACCTTTGGCACAGCATGGCACAAGTTACACTTCAGCAACAGTGTTTGTGATGAATAAAGCATCTTAGAGAATCCCCAGACACATCATATGGGTATACTGTTACCCACCCACAGAGACATTCTCCCAGGAGCTGCTAGGGTTATGGCTAAGATTTCAGTTGATGCTGGAGATAAAATCCAAAACCTCTTCACAGCTGAGTACCCAACTCCTAGAACACCACCCCTTGGTACTAGAAACATCCTAAACTCCCCATCTTCATCTTTAGTTATCCCGGCTACTTCATCATTTTGTGATTTATGTTTTTGGTATTAGGATTGGGCATCAACGGCTTAGAAAATAATTGAAATAAGATAAAGGCCTAACATGCACAGATTGTCTGAACACAGACACGAGATGAACATTCAGCTGATGGGTATCTTATTCTATTCAAAAACAAGAAAATAAATGGAAAGCGATAGTTGATCTAACCATGGGGTCTCATCCAAGGGAACATAAGACCGGGCGGGTTTGGATTCAAATGGCCTTGATTGGTGCCAATGGATGATTTACAGTCTGGGTACTGCGCCACGCTCGCCTCTTGCTGAGCCCCATAAAGCGTTTGCCTCGGAAATGCGTCGTAGCCATAAAACGCAGTGGCATCGCCATGGCACGCCAGAGCGCAGGGGTTTTGTGGGTAGCCTGGAGTGGACAGTCCCGCAGTGCCGTGATGGAAGAAGTCCTGAGCGTGATGAGACGCGCGCTGAAAGCCCGGTGCCGCTGTCCCGGCCCCGTATACCAGCGCATGGCTCCGTGTGGCGCTCTGGGCGAACCTGCAGTCGAAGTAAGTTTGCTCCAGCCTGTCGCTGCCTTTATACTCGGAGAAGAGCGGGTTCACAAAATAAGTGCTCATATCTTGTGGACTCTTTCTCCGACGACTGTGCTTGGGCTGCTAAACAAGGGGACATTCGCCTTTCAGCTCCAAACCCAGGCGCGCCACCAAATGTGCCGCCAAGAAAATGTCAACTTTCAGCGGAGGAAGTCTTCAGCCTCCGGTTGGTGTGTCCCCTGTCTTCCGGTTGTATCCCTCGCTTGCCTCCTGCTGTTTCAGATCCGGTAAATGGTTGATGAGGGTTAGCTCGCTCTGGTTAGCTCTTCAGACAGTCACAAACGGTGTCTGCGCCCCTCAGCCCCCCCTTCGCCTCGCCAACCTTCAACCCCCTCCCTTCCTTGTTGCGTTCAAAGACGTCCACCTTGAGCACAGCAGCCTTAGAACCGACGTCGACCCTACCTTACTTACTATTTCGCCATTTCCTCTCAAAATAGTGGAAATAAGCTGTTATGTTATTGTATCTTGTCTATATTTGGAGCAGAACTGTGAACTAAGTGATTCAAACGTAAAAGAGTCACACTCAGAGGAACAAAACTACACTGTCACGGGGTAATACATTATTATCCGATATATTAAAAGTTATGTTATTTGCATATATAGCTTTTATGGTACATAACATGACATATTCGATGTGGCTGTTCATAGATAATGCCACATCGTTGCAAAACAATCTGCATTTTAGCATCTGAATCAGGAATGCAGGAAGATTACAATAGGTCTATTGTTTATAAAAATCTTTTGTGATTTATAACTTGATAATGTAACAGATGCACAGGCATGCCGGTTCTTACAAAAGTTAGTTATGGAGATCCACAAGGCTCTGTTCTAGGCCCCCTACTCTTCATATTATACGTGTTCCCTCTGGGTTCAGTTATCCAGAAACATGGAATCAGCTTTCACTGTTATGCTGATGACACACAATTATATATCTCAGCTAAACCTGAAGATAAACTCAAATGAAAAAAGATCGAGGATTATATAGGTGATATAAAAGAGTGAATGTCACTCAAGTTTTGTATGTTAAATTCTGAAAAGACAGAAGTTCTTTTACTAGGTCACAAAATTGCTAGAGACAAACTTTTAGGTTTAATGCTAGATTTTCCTAATTTTACAGATATCTTAAGCACTCTGTCAAAAGCCAATTGACTCTGATCTGTCTCTAGATACACCCATTGGAAACATCACTAAAATAGCTTTCCTTCACCTCAGAAACATTGTTAAACTTCACTCACACTACATGATGCAGAAATACTGATACATGCATTTATCACCTCAAGACCAGATTACTGTAATGTCCTGCTGTCGGAATGTTCCAGTAAAACCTTTATAAACTCCAGTTAGTCTAGAACACGGCAGCTAGAGTCTCACAAGATCTAGAACATTTGATCATATTAACCCAGTATTTTCCAGACTTCACTGGCTTCCTGTGAAATTCCGCATTGACTCTAAAATTTAACTGCTAACGTACAAAGTCCTAAACGGCCTCACTCCCGAGTATCTTGTAGCTATGTATATGTATATATATATATATATATATATAGATAGATAGATAGATTATTTATATTATTATTATTATTAATATATTATTATATATTATATTATATATTATTATTTATATATTTTTTTTCTATTCCATTTCTGTACATCTGTCACTTTTATAAGAGCCCTATAACGCCCAAATTTCCCATTCGTGGGATAATAAAAGATTACTCTACTCTACTCTACTATCTCTCCGAGTTTACCTCTAGTTATGAACCTTCACGCTCACTTAGATCACAAGGTGCTGCTTTTCTAACAGTTCCCAGAATTTTGAAAACAACAACAAGGGGAGGAGCCCTTTCATTCTGTCCTTTCTAGTCAGGATCAGTCCTTTTTAGTCGGGTTGTAATAGAAGTCACATTATTGCATTCTTTAAACTTACAGTCTGTACAATGAGTTCAAAACAGCTCTATTTCCTTTCTCTGTTTTGAGATGGATGGCTGTCCACCTCCTGTGTGGTGGACGGTTTGGATGTTTCCTGAGAGCAAGTCCATCGATCTCCGTGTGGGTCTCTTGAATTCCATACCAGCTGCTACACAGAGTCAGCGAAACTACCAGCATCATATTTCTCTCCCGACCTGAACTTCAGATCAGCTCCATCAGACTGGCTCTTCTGCAGGAGCTACTGCCACAAAGATTAAAGCTTCCCCCACTCAACCAGAGCTCCCACCATTAGATCATCAACCTCCAGTTACAGTCACCAGTGGACTCTTTTACTCTTACTGGAACTCATATTTACTGGAAGTCATCACTATACAGGTTTATTCTCTTTCTTTTCTTTTATTTCTCATGTCGACCAAAGGAGGACGGGTTTCCCTTTTGGGTCTTGGTTTCTCCCAAGGTTTCTTCCTCATGTTTGGGCAGTTGTGTCTCTGTCGCCCTTGGTTTACCCAACTGGGGCTCGGACCGGATTCTGTAGAGCTGCTTTGTGACAACAACAGTTGTAAAAAGCGCTTTATATATAAAGTTGACTTGACCTGGAAAGATAATATTATCAAGCATAATTTTTTGTTAAAGATTTACTGAGTGATTACTAAATTATGTTATACTACTGTTTATAATACTATATTATAAATATTCACTTTTACTTCACTATAAGAGATTTCTAACAAAGGGTTCTTAGGTTCTTAAAAATGTAAAACAACTTTTTATTACCAGTGTAAAAGATGTGATAATCAATGACTCCAAGTATTATGATACTGTGAAGAAATGTTATTGTTTAACTGTGATCCTAAACGTGATGTATTAATCTAACATGCTAATTACAAGCCATAAATGAACATTAGCTTTATTGCACAACATAATAAAGGAGTATTCATTTAATTTATTCTTATCAAAGGTGTTGTCTGTGTATGTCATTGTCTTTCAGATCCCCAAATAACTGCATTTTTACTCCTGATTACTCAGTGCTCTGTGACTGGGAAAGCTAGGTGTGCTGCCCTCTGCTGGTGTGTTTGTTACACTAGCGTCATCAACCTAATGTAAAAATCTTCCTTTATTAAGTACTAGGCTCAGAATGTGAGCGACTACTTTTTTTCCTTTCTTTCTTTTTCTTTCTTTTTTTTGCTATAAAGGACATTTTGTTGTTGAATCCAACTCGAAAGTCTGCTAACTAAACAACAATCCAAATAAATGAAAATAACAGATGCAAGAATACATGTAAGTTTAAATGTTACTGTTCTACATGTGTGTTGGAAAACATTTTTAAGAATTCATTCCAATGAATTTAAGTGTCTTTGTTGCTGATTACAAGAACTCAGTATTTGTTCAAAATAAATGAAATCTAATATAGGTTATGTGGCATAAATATATTCATGTTCTAAAATAATCACATTTATCTGGTCTCAGCAACATTTAGATACTATTAATGCTGTTTATTTTTTAAATAACAAGTAATTAGGTTTTACTGTGTTCTGCATCAGATAAAGATAATTTTTTTGTATGTGTGTTTTTGGATGTGTATACAAAGTTCATATGATCGTTTATCATCTTGTACGTGTGATTTCCATTCAGCCTCCAATTTGCACAATATTTTTTATTACATTTTAGGGATCAAAAACGGACTCGTTTAACACAGTGGACATATAAACCTTTCTGATTTCTCATCTCTCTCAACATTTTCGCCCGTGTGTTCATGGCATTCAGCTCACTTCCAAGAGCCGGATCTACAGTGACCTCTGGCTGGTGAGGCTGCATTTCAGCTTTGTTTGACAAGAAAGGCATCGTTTTTAGGGAAAATGGGCGTCAATGGTGGAAGTTCAGCGACATCTAGCGGTCATTCTGTTAATTTGACATTCTCTTTCTGCAGCGACTGCCTCATTTCTATTGGAAGAATCCTAATTTTAAGTCGGATTATTGTTCATTGCAAATTAAACTATTATGTCATAATTATTAAGCAACAATTACATTTTTTTTCACACATTATTCTAAATTGTCTGGAAAACCTGGACGCTTCTTTAACACAAGAGCCAGATCTGCGCCACAAATGGCTTAAAACGTTCTGAAAATATTCACAAATCCAAAAAAATGTGTATGTTATTCACACAATCTGCTGGCTTCTATAGCTTTAAAGACGGTCGAAAAAATACCGGAGAGCTCTTTATATCAATGAATGTCACCAACAAGCATTAGGCTAAAATACAGACTAGAAATTTGCCTTTGGAACCAATTCAATGTTTATTGTACATTTAGATACAAGAATTTCAATATCATGCCTATAAACTGTCCCAGCTAAGCTGCAATGCAAAATAAAGTTATATTAATTAACTCATTAATCAAGACCAGTTTTACACTGTTCATTTTAAATTACGTGTTTCAAAATAATAATATTTATTGGACCATTGCGTTCTAGATGATCCAGAATGGAATTCAGGGCTTTCAAGGGCTTCACGACCCCCTTTTCCTTTGACCGGTGTTGAGGGGTGTGAGAAAGGGAAGGACAGACGCGTTTGTGGTCTACTCTCAGACCAAAAAACAAGTGTAATAACCCCTTTTGTAACGGGCCGAGCGCTACCCCAATAAAAACAATAAAGTCATTTAGCCCAGACGTCTAGCCAGTTCTCCAGGCCTGCTTTGTTTGACTTCTTTCGGGGTTGTAAACCTGCATTGCTCTCATCCCCGCAACGGAAATGTTCAGGATTGAGCGCTAAAGCCCTTTGCATCCTGTCAGCATTGTTTTGTGGCACCTTCAGAAAAAGCGAGTTTGTCTCCCAGGACGAATATAATCACATAGGCTGCAGTAAGAACAGAAATAAACCCGTGAAAACCTGTCCAGTAACAGAACCGCACTTAATGGTCACTAACAGAAATCTTTAAAAGGCTCAGCCTCACCGAGACCGCCTTTTTTATATATACATATTTATATTTATAAGATTTATATGTACATACACACACATTGTGTATTATTATAATTATGCATAATGCTTCATAAAACATAGGTAATAAAACAGAATTTGTGTAGATAGACTATATATATATATATATATATATATATATATATATGATGTAATCTGATGTAATAACCTCAATATTAGATTAAAGTGTTCATGCCAAAAGAGTGAGCCTCAACACAGACAATTAAAAAAGAACGTATTGAACTTTTAATAAGTTAACAGAACACTAATCCGCTTTGAATACATATTTTAATATGTTTTTTATACGTGTGCAGATCAATTAACTCAGCAATCGAAGTTGGTCTTTTTTAAGCTTTTTAATACAGCAGTTACGTCAATATAAGAAATTATCGGGACACACTTTGGCGGGAGAAGAATAAGATGTTAACCAAAACCGCAACTGCATTCAATAAAGCTCCTTCTCCAACATCTAACCTCTGTAGTGACACTTTTCCTTTCCTGTCTGCACCCTGTTTGGTCTGTCTGTGTGTGCACGGAGACTATTTCGAATATTAAGTTTCTTTTTATTTATTCTATTGAATTAAATCACCCTGTGCAGTTGCCCGCTTAACAAACAGACAACACACACGCTAATATTAAGACTAGCTTTCACAATGTACCCCGAAAAGACACGAAGACCACTTGACTGGTTTTAAGTGTTGTTATTTTAGAGATTTCCTTTGCTCGTACAAAAATGTAACAATATATAGCAAGGTAAGATACAACACCTAAAAAAATACACTTTTTTAAATAGACACATGTATAGGCTACATCTAACTGACCACGGACCTCCATCTCGACCAGGGTCTCACTCAGTAACACTTCTTTAACTGTACAGTAAGAAACAGGCTATGTACAGACTTAGTGTCGACTCTAAGCTGAAGTGCTGACTCGAGCTGAAGTGTTCGGAATGGTCTCGGCCTACATTAAGCCAGTAATACTAGGAATAGGAGGCCCAGAGTCCATTGGCTACGTTGGGCGTTTTGTCCAGACGCGGACTTCTAGCTCCAAAATCACTAATCGTTGCTTCCGACCTTCTCTTTATTCATTTTCTTCATTTTCATACGTCGATTCTGAAACCAAATTTTGACCTGTCGCTCTGTGAGATTAAGGACGCGTGCCACTTCGTACCGACGGTCTCTGGTGAGGTACATGTTGAACAAAAACTCCTTTTCCAGTTCTAGTGTTTGATATTTAGTGTAGGGACAGCGTTTCTTTCTCGTTGACCGCGCATGTATCCAATTGGCCACGGGGTTGTCTGTAAGACAAAAAAATAAAATCTAGGTTACAAATATTATTTACTAGGCCTTTGTGAAGTCCCCTAGCTTTGTTCTGCTGAGGGAAAGTACACTTTTGCGAGACCTACGTTGTCCTTTTTCTGGTAATTTACAATTAATTACCAGGACTCGAACACGTTCCTCCAAATTTTTCATGGGAGGCAGCAGGCCTATTTCTAGCGCTTAAAGAGGCGTTCTCATAAAAAGTGACTGTCCATTGGTTTTATTGGCTCATAAAAGACCTTTAAAGCCTATAGTTCCAGGTGCCCATCCATGGGACTGCAATCTGATGAAATCCATGGTGCTTTGGAGTTACATGCTATTGTAACTCCAATATGAGTATTGTACTATTGACAAAAATCTTAAAGCATTTGTGTTGCACCTTTTTTAAATTTGCGAGTTGAGAATGGATCAGAATGAAACGCTCCGTAAATATCATCGCACTTTTATGCGTTGGGAGTTTTCGAAAATATTTCAAATACGAAACATCTAGCCTAGTATTTACGCCAGTAATTAAACTGGAAGATTATTTGATAGTTTATGAAAATAATCTTACTTATAAATAACATTATCTGCTTTATATTTATTTAAATGACCACGGATTCAAAAATTGTGCACGTATATATCCCGAATCCATCAAAAATAACATTGAACAAGGGCTGACAAAGCCTGGCGCTCGGATTCTCCTTGCTGAATTTCATTGCGCCATTAAACGGGCTGCTTTTGCTCATTTTATAGCCGCTTTATGACTCCTGTCTATTTACAACCTTAAAGCCATTGGCATTTGCTCCAAAATGCTCTCAGACAGGAAGCAACGTTCTCGTTCAAAGAAAATTCCCAGGCACAGGGACTAACTTACTCGGATCTATCTCAGGTTTTTCCTCTTTATGCTTCTCGCAGATTGGCGCGTCCGATTCTCCAGACGAGCTGATCTGCGGAGTTTTTTCCGTCGGCTCATCCGAAGGGCTGCAATAATAGTCCGAGTAGGCGCGTTCGTTCGCGGGGACGCACTCTCCGGTTCTGAGCTCGGGGAACCCATCAGGTTTCAGCCCATAATGCCTGCCGTTGCTCGCGTAGCCTGGGAAAGACACGGTCCCTGAAACCGGTTCGAGCCACGAGCGCACATACCTCGGTTCTGAGCCTAAATGTGCTTGGTGGGCATAGGGATGGTAAACCACTGAAGATTGGGAATGCACAGGACCCCAGGACGAGGTGAAGACTGGAGTTTTGGTTCCAAAGCTGCAAGAAGGAAAATCCGAGCACTCTGCAACCAGAGGACGCGAAACGGGAGGAAGAATCTCCGGCGCTGGGAACCGCATCTCCTCTACTTCGTGGTTTATCAAGGAATCCACGTAGTAATTGCTGATAGGACCCGTGGCCGACATGACGACGTGCTTGTTCCCCTTAGCATGTATCAGATTATTATGCCGTGCAGATGTGTACTTTTGATGTGCTAGTACAATCAAGGCAGGTAATTATTTCTCCCAGGGCTCCTGCCTGCCATTGGCTGGCGGTGGACACGTGATTATATTTACTCCAAAATTTCAGCGTCGGTTAATGCGCAAATTCTTTTTCCGGACGGTCTTCGTCGTGCTTTCTGTTTGTGCGAGCTTGATTCCCGTTAACTGATCGATCAAACTGCCACATTATGCATTTCGTGAACTTCTGACCAAGAAAGAGGCTTCCTAAAGCGTGAGGTGCGTTAACCACCTCACTAAGGCACTATCTCCCGGGGTTATAGCTCTCTCCTCAAGACTCATTCTCAAGACTGAAAGACTTCTTTACAACAGTGCCTCAGATGCATTGAAAACGTGTTCTGGATTGAATCCCAACAACAGAAATACGGCAGAATTAAACAACACCACTGATAACATGCCCGATGGAACAGCGGAGTATTTGAAGAAGCACATAGAACAGATTTGTGGCCTAAACACTGAAGAAAGTTTCTCCAGCGAAAAGTGTGGACAGGAGTAATTCATGTCACTATGACACTCAATAAAACTTTACGAGAGATCGTTTGATTGTTCTTAAACGTGTCGTAAAGAATTCACAAACGTAGGACAAAATCAGGCGCTTTTTTTAGCCGAGGGCACAACATTCCGTGCAGTTTCACTATAGCAACGAACGCAATGTGGAACGACAAAGTATGCAGAGTTGGGATTTTGGGTTTTATAATGAAATGAAATTATGAAACACAAGGTAGGTCAATAAATCAGTAAATCAATTTCTGGAAGGCATTTATAAAAGACATCCATGCAGAAGGAACATTTAATAGCAGCCTATATCATGTTGCAAACAGACACAGAGAGCATTTTCCAAAGAAATACTAGGTGGCAGTGTGAAAATGAACTTCCACGGTGGCGTACGTGAGGAGTGTCTGAAAATAGAACCGACTCCGCACTGCGGTGGCCGACTGCTTGATTAACAGTCATTGTCACCCAAACACAGCTAGGCGGTGAGAGACCATTGGGACTCCCCCGTATGTTACCGGTACCTCCTGTAAAACAGAAACCTAGAAGCAAGCTGATTTTAACAAGTCCAGATTCTTTGGTATCTGCACAATGATATGATTCTTTTACTCCACAGTTTCCAAGGAAGGTTCAACGCATTAATGAGAATTTGACCAAAGCACTTAAATAATAAAATGTTTGGGTAAAAGTACAAAAAACATTGTTTATGCTCAAATCAGACACCTGTGATAGATTTACTGTGAGCTAAACTCAAGATCAGAGTACAAAAGACACAAGTCTGGACATTGGTAAGAATGGTGTAGGATACTAAACCAGGATGTGTTTATGCAGAACGCCTAACCTTGCCACAATTGTTAATATTTTAATTTACTCTGGTCGCTTTCCAAGTTCACTTGCGCTCGTTCATTTAGATGATCCCTTTTCAGCTTTGAGGACTCAAATGAAAACCCTGACTCCCTAAATATAATTTGGCCATCATGCAAAACTTGCAAGCTCATTTTTATCTGCAGTGAGAAGTTTATTCCCTGCCTAGTAATAAGCCAAAAAGAGAACCTCAGTAAGTCTTCTGCTGTCAGTCAGCAATGTCTATAAGCTCAAATCAATAAGGCAATGTGTATCGAAATTTTCACCAAGGAGTGAGTATTAAGAAATGTCACGAGTTGTGCTACAACGAATCACCTGATTAATACCTCCTCATACCGATCCCTGGTGTAATACTAAAATGAGAGTTATTGTAACTTTACAATTATGAGATAACAAGCAAACCAGTAAATACATTAACTTAGAAATAAAATAAAACATTATATATATATATATATACACACACACAAACACATACACACATACACAGCATAAATATTTAAATAATTATCCTCAATTCCAAATATAAACAGGATTAAGGTGGTGGTGCTGAGTGCGAAAGGATTAAAAGTAATAGATAAACAGTAAAGACGTAAACAGTAATGTGATAGTGCGGTACAGTACAAGGTGATTCTGCTCTGGAATTATTAATTGCAAAGTCACATTGTGGTTTAATAGGAGGTATGACAGTCATAATCACATCATTAGTAAACAGATTAGTAAACAGATTATTATATGTTTCATGACTAAATGTTTTCATTCTAAAAGGGTTAGTAAACCTGGATGTGACTTTAATTCATTTTAAAGGAGAATTTTATAGAGTGGAACACACTGATCATTACAATCGACAACATTCTAGTTATTTCAAATTTCAGTTCATGTCCTTATTAACTTTAACTTGATCTGTTTTTGGAAGAACACGGCGGCACCTATAAGCTCAGTCACAGCTCTCCTGTCTAGGAAGATTGAATATTTAATGCATCATTGTTTTTTGTCATCTTGCGGTGCAGGCGGTTTTAGTTTATCATTAGAACAATGAATGTATAATGCATAGACGTTTTGTCGAGATATTCTCAGATAATGTGTGTGTGTTTTTATCCTACACAGCAGGTGCAACTGGTTGTTTGGGCCTGTCTAAGATTTTTCTCGGACCAAAACCATGTTTTAATCCTCAGTTGATGCATAAACTACTGAAATACAAACCAGTCGAACTGAGAGTACCACTGTTTAACTGGTTAAAATCAACAGTCTCATAACACACACACACACACACACACACACACACACACACACACATAGAGCATAAGTGCTTTATGTAATAGAACTGAAAGAAGTTATGTGAGTGTAAAATGCATCATTAGATACAGTTAATGAAGTGATTTGTGTAATATTTAAGAAAATCCTGTCCAAAATGGCCTGATTTAAAGCATGATACAAAAAATGAAATTAAATCAAATACGTGATTTCTTTAAAGTATCTATCTATCTATCTATCTATCTATCTATCTATCTATCTATCTATCTATCTATCTATCTATCTATCTATCTATCTATCTATCTATCTAGCTATTATTTATACAAACCTTTGACAAATAGTTACATTATTAATGTTTTTCATTTAAAGTTGTCAGGAATGGCGTCCCTAAAGCGCATTTTTGCTGCTGCATGAAATCAATAACAGTAAGTAAAGAACAGGAACTGAACATGTGAACAAGATGCTAAAAATAACGATGGGCACATATTTTTTTCGCATAAACTCACGAGCTACAGTTTCAGACTTTTCAGACTTTCAGTCATTTCAGTCATTTCAGTCATTTCAGTCATTTCAGTCTGCTTTCTTACATTTTTTTTTCTAGCGTTCTGGAAAACTGAATTACGTGAATAACATTCATCAGAGAAGAAAACACAGAAACACACCATCACTTTAAAGTGGATGTGAGCTCTTGGTGGTCATCTTTCATCCTCGTGTGTGTGTGTGTGTGTGTGTGTGTGTGTGTGTGTGTGTGGACATCTACAACACTGCCACATTTTGAGTGTTTCGTATTTGAACAAATTAAAGCGCCCAAGGATGCGGATTATATCTTATTATTTTTAATGATGCTTTCATTTTAGAAAACATCCAGCATCATGTTATATAGCAATGGCACCTATCTCTATCTACCTGAAAACAAAGCACCTGTGCACACAGAAAGGGAATTTGCATGCCGCTCCTGAATTTTTAACTTTTGCAAGCCCATGGCGGCGAAACGAGAATGAACAGTACATGATTAATATTAAGGCATAAGGAAATAAAAAAACTCTCGCTTTCTTTTAAAGATGTTCAATTCATTTGTCCCTCATCCTGTCTGTATTAGAGAAGGTCATCATTCATGGCTCCATGCTTTGGAAAGTTGAGCATTAACTGAAATATCACAAAGTCGTAAACACCCTGGAAGCATCCAGTCACGGACTCTTGGCAAACCTTTCGAGCCTTACTGAAATCTTTGGATGAATTTTGATAGCTTGCATTGAAGAATTAATTCAATTTTCCCTCATTGTATTTCAGAAACCTTTCAGCTTGCTATATGAAAAACAGAATGTATATTAATGGAGGAATATGAAACGGAAATCACATTTAAAAGAATAAGGAAATGTAATTTCCCAAGAATGATTCAATGTCAGATGCAACATCACTGGACGACATAAAATAAATGAGAAAATAAACAAATAAAGAAAATAAATAAACAATGCAATGCAAAAGATAATACATAAGCAAAATAGCTTTGAGCAGTTTATTAAATGAGAAGCATTTTTAATTTGACTTTCAGATCATTGGAGCCTGTAAGTTTAATTTTCACTTGCTTCAGAGGATTATTCACTTTGGCCCTGTTCTGAATCCAGCAACAATATTTTATACATTTTGCATTCGTTATGATTGATGAAATGCAGTGTTCAGTCACTTGTAAGCGCCCTGTTGGAGTTTTAAAAACACATCAAAACGAAAGGGATGGCTTACACATTACAAATGTTTAACTGCAGTTGCATTTCACAGGAACAAAGTGCGCATTCTGACCCTGTTTCACAGAATGGTCATGTGCGACAAAACTTGAACAAAGTCAATACAATGACAGATAAAAAAAAAGATATCTTGAGTTTAGAACGAACACTCTCCTTTAAACATTATCCTGGAGTCCTTAAACACAAGATGCACCAAATCAGGCAAGATATACTGCACAAGAGTTCTGGAAAATAAAGAATAGCCTCTAAAGGTTCCGCACCTGCAGACCAGGGCCTGTCGCAGTGCTGCAGTCCTCCTAAATCGTCCTCTATCAATCCTTTTCTTTTTCTCCACAATCTCTCCCCAGGCCTGTGCTCCACAACTCTCAAGCTGAGAACAAGACTTTGCTTTCCAACCCCCGTGCTGTTTACAGCCGCAATTCGCCCTCTGAAGACTATAGAAAACTTTTAGTGACGCATAAAAGCAACGGAGATGGGAAGGGAACAGGTGGGGGTTCTGCAGTTAACAGAGGCGACGGTGGTTCATTTACAATGCCATTTGCGGAGACTGGGGGTAATTTGGCGGAAATGGACGCCCTTGATGAAGGCGAACTGACGTAATCAAGGCAGTTTCTTGTTGCCGAGGCAGGAAGTCAATCCCAACAACATGAAACTACCTAAACCACGCATCAGCTTAACGTGAGAGGCTCTCCAGTGCAAGGCTTTCGAAAACAAATCACCAAATTATTGATTGGTTATTAAAAACAGATTAACCATCGGCACAAGTAGCCAATACACAAGAAACGGTAAAGTAGCACTGCCTGAACTTTGTGGATGTCCTGTTCTCCACGCGAAGCAGTAAATAACACAAAATTCACCCATGTAAGAGGAAACACAACTCGGAAGGATGGTACGCTTTGGTGCGCTCTGGATGAGCCATTCCTCCTTAAACGTCCTCAGATCCCAAATATAAAAACAACAGGAAATTGATTGTCACGTTCCAGAGTCCATTAAAAGAGAAAGAAAGAAAATAGCAGTGACTGATTCTCACCAACGGCAAAAAGATGCAGAAATAAAGGATGACACGTCACTGCCAGTTCCCAGCGCTGGTGCAAGTGGCATGAGAACATTCAGAGCGAAGAACAGTAGCGCTGATGTCTGATCCTACCTTTGACTGTGGCCAGTTGTTGTCGGTTGGTTTCAGTGTAGCGCTCCGACGGCAGCGCGTGCGCCTCAGCATATCCATTGCCTGTTCTCGCTCGTCTGGTGGGATTGTTTGGTTCCCCCACAGCGAGCTCCACGGCTGCAGCCACGTGAGGGGAGAAAATCCTCTCTGTGTCCGCGTGGACTCAGTGCCATCGCCGGATTCCTCTCCCTGCATAAGCCCATCCTCCTCTTCACCTTTACAACACTTTACTGCGGCGCAGCACATTGTAATTTGCAGATCATAAAATCCAGCTCCACCGCTCCAGCTCCAGAACAGTGACACTGATATTTTATGACCTTGACTTATTATGGTCATCTGGCTAATATTTAAATCAACGTTATGGCTGGTCCTCCTCTTCCCCTGGTGTGATTCTCTGTGTCTTTCTTTTTTCTCTTTTCTCTTTTTCTACTGTCTCTTCTTACCTGACGTAGGAGAGTGTTGTAATTGGACGTATTTTCACAATACTTTACTGGCTGTTGCTATAATATATGTGTGTGTGTGTGTGTGTGTGTTTGTGTGTGTGTGTGTGTGTGTGTGTGTGTGTGTGTATCTATCCTGTAAATATATGCCTAGATATTGAACATATTTAATTTTCACTAATCAAATAACTGAAATAAGTATCAGAATTCTCATTTTGAAAATATTTTTAAAACTAACAATATATTGCATATACACAAAAACTAGGCAAAGATACATTAATGGCAAAATGGTTGCAGATGTCATTTGTTAAACCTCTGTCTATCTATCTATCTGTCTATCTGTCTATCTATCTATCTATTTATCTATCTATCTATCTATCTATCTATCTATCTATCTATCTATCTATCTATCTATCTATCTATCTATCTATCTATCTATCTATCTATCCATCCATCTATCTATTTATCCATCTATCTATCTGTCTGTCTCTCTGTCTGTCTGTCTGCCTGCCTGCCTGCCTGCCTGTCTGTCAGTGAGGAGGTGTGGATTTATGCCGTGGAGATGTTGTAGAAGTGTGGTAGCCTTCGCATGTTGCTCACAGCAGAAGCTCAGAATTTGGCTCCATGGCGGGATCTCTTCAGCTTCGTGTGACGGTACCGGACCCAGTTGTAACCAATTCCACTAAACTGTGATGTTCTTTTTGATCTAATGGCGGCGCTCACGTGTCAGGTAAATTTCGAAGCGGGACTATTTCACCGTCTCGAGCCTGCAGTAAAGATGTGTTAGTCTTTAACGGGACTCTCGCGCGCTGATTGTGTTCTGCTGAAGATACGAGACCTACGGTCTCATCAAGCAACTGACCAAAAGGGAGGTTTCAAATTTCATTTTATAAGATTCAAATATGCTAACTGTATGCATAAAAAGGTATGCTAACGCCATTGTAGCACGTTGAGAAAATATGTATTTTGTGTTTTATCATTTTTACATGACATTATTAAGTAGATATTTGATTCAAAATAACGAGACATAATAAAAACATTTACAGAAGGAACACTATCAAAGTTCTGATGATCTGTCGATACAGGTAAGGTGTGAACAATGCAGTTTGTGCATATAATACCACTGTTCAGTCCCTGCCAAGGTCTGTAACTCTGCAAAAATACTACCAAAATCCTTTTCTTGCAGCAAGATTTTTACAAGAAGAAGGGGGCCTTATTTATTTATTTTTTTATATTTTAAGAAAAACATCGAAAGAAACGGTTTTATTTCTGAAATATCCATACAGGAATACACCAAAAACAGATAACTGGATGTAAATAGCATATGATATAAAGAGATATAAAGAGAATACATTTTTACTCAAAGAGATTAGAAGAATATAAAACAGATAGATAGATAGATAGATAGATAGATAGATAGATAGACAGATAGATAGATAGATAGATAGATAGATAGATAGATAGATAGATAGATAGATAGATAGATAGATAGATAGATAGATAGATAGATAGATTGATGGATAAAGCAAAATATATTTTTAAATATTTGTTATATTTTATTTTTGTTATATTTTATTTTTTCATTCTTCATAGCTTCTCATTAAGCAGCAACATATGACCGAGTCCATTTGTCCAATAAAATAGGAAATAGTTAAACAGGGCTAAAACGCATCCCAAAATTTGCCTCTATCTTCCAACACAGAAATCAAATGTGCTGTGCTACCAGACACAAGAATCCAGCATTTAAATTCAGCATTGCTGTACGAACATGCAGCTGTTGCAACATCGTGGACAAGAAGGCACCTTCCCATCTCAGCAGTTGGAGACCACAGGCCTTCAGCGCTGTGACCTTATTTTTAAAAATACCCTGAAATCTCTGATTACTGAAGAGTTCGTGTCTAAATCCAGAACAAGCGACGGATAAAGGTTATTAATACAATACATCAAGCAATATTAGCAATATCGATTAGGCCTCGATGCCATAAGAGAGCTGAATAATACTGTTTAATAATACGTTTACTATTTTATAACGCAATTATGTTCTCTTTTTCAGATGTCCATATGGTCCCATCTATCCGTTAAAAACAGCACAATCTGGAACTGCTATGGTTTATTTTGCAGCAGTACTGAGCATCGACCTCGTATCTTTAGGACTGGATTTGTTCATTTAGATCATATGACTTTTTTACCAACAGATGCCAGATCATAGACCACCAATAGCTTCTGGCTCTTTTCTTGAAAGTGTTTTCGATAAAATAATGAAATAAAGTGTAAATAAGTATTGTGTTTGTAGCCAGATGGCATAACAATAGATCTGATGTACAGAATATATTCATATACATATATGTATATATATATATATATACACAACTCCAGGTTCATACACTCAGGAATGATGGCAAAGGGAAAATGCCGCAGTGGATGTGTCGACGGACAATCCGTTTTATGGACGATCTGGTTCTTTTGAGTCAAGTATGGGCGTTTCTTTCGACCAGCCTGCAGCTTTGAGCATGACAAATGGAGGGGAAAAGCAAACCACGTGACTATGGGACCAATAGGAGCTTGGAAGTGGCATTGACGCGCCAGACAGAGGAAACGTCACGTGCTCAAATTGTTAGATTTTGTGCTTTTGTGCGAGGCAAGGGCGCCACCGTGGAGGCCACAAGATGTAACTACATCACAAGCAAAGACAACCAACAATACAGTGATATATGTGATGTATGTCTCGAAATTATGACGTTGTTGATGAAAGTTTACTTTACCTGCGTTGTGTGTTAAAATCAATGCATGTTCTACAAGTTAGGGGATTTATTTGAGGGGAGATTAAATATTTGTCTTTATTGGATACTTTAATATGGGAACGATCTAATCTTTCAACAGGACCAGGTTTTAAAATGCAGAAAATAAAACATCATAGACCAATTATTTTAGGCATTGTATTACAAAGTAATTAATTTGTAATAATTGTCATTTTTCCTGTTTTTTTATTACCCGAGAGTTTCCACAGCGGGGATACTGACTGAAAAGGCCTGAAAAGAGCTGCGCTTTGGAAGTAGATCCTTCATTCATTCTTTATGCACTACACATAAAATATATCCTCTATTCAAATATATAAATGTAATATTTTTCCACCAATGCAATTCATTCCATAGAGAAATCTTTTTAATTTAGATTACTCGGGTAAAACAGAAGATGGCTTTGTGCCCAAATGACAATTAATAAACAATATTCTGACACTCATTAATGCGGTATCTTTCGTGTAGATTTGAAGTTAGACCTGGTTTTAAAGCACTTGCTTTAACACTGTGTAGGATACAGTGTTCAGGTTGTTGAATAATGTGATTTAATCCGAGTAAATTCTCAGTAAAATATGAGCGCAATGGCAAATTGCAGAGAAAAATTTCGTTGTGACGTTTACTCAATGAAAATGTGAACATTTATCGTGTAGGTACATTATAAAAAATACAGGTAACTTTGTCCAAACTTTTTAAAATAAGCTTTGAATTTTGTTTATGCAAATGTGTTTCAAATAGAACAAACTGTTCCATCGCCGGACCTGCTGATTCCAATTTACATGTTTGGCAAGAGTGAGAGTAATATATTTTATTATGAAATGTGCAAGTGATTTACACGTTTGAGGTGCATGAAACAACAGCATTTTAGTGTAAGAACGTAACTTCTTGATGGTTGTTAGCAGGTTTTTGAAACTGTGGAAACACTGAACATTCAAAATGAATTCAGCACAAGTGTCACCTTGAAAATAATTACATAAATAATATCATATTTATTTATTATGTCTTATAATGCAAAGTAAGCTTTTCTATAGCTCGTTCAATCGCAGGCACTAAATAAATGAAACGCTGAGCTTCTTTTTCGAAATTGTCAATTAACCTGCCTTTTCAAATGGATTCCTAGGGAATCTCTAGTTCGAGCTCTTTGATAAACTACTTGCAATGAACGAACAAACAGTAAAAATCAAATGAATTTACTAGGATTTGGTGGAAAATTTTTTAATGCATTGCTTAATAACAGTATCACATTTTCTGACTAGACTTTAAAGCCGTTAATTGTAATAAAGTCAATAATATTAAACGACAATAACATATTAATTGTAAAACAATAAAACTGAAATCTCCATGTAACCAACCTGGTTTTAAGATATTTCATTTACTCTGTAGGGAATTATAAGTCAGTTACAGTGACATTTGAGCATTAATTAAACAAAGATGCAGTTACTGACAGGCCCTTCGGGTTAATGACGTGTCCTACATGCAATATGCAAAAAAAATCACCAGTCTTTTTCCAGGAGCTCAGGAGCTTCCGGGAGGAATATTCACGCTCATTAGAACAGCTCCTTCATATTTTTGGCTGAACACTTTGGGGGCAACATTTGAATTGAGTCATTCAGAATGAACTTTCAGGACAACAAAAGGCATGCAGGACTCTGTTGAACTGTTCTTTTCACTACAGATTAATTTAAACACATTCCATTACGAAAAATGAGACTCACAAAGACGATCTTTTGGTAAATCATAAATACAGATGGAACTCCTCACGGACCACGGCCCTTTAAAACTTGTGTAGTAGCTCCACGTTGTCCTCTTGGCACAAATACAGAGCTCGCTTTTTGCGGTAGCCTTGGCTTGGAGCAACAGATCTAACCTCATTTATCAAGCATATGACAGTGCTCCTCTTCTAGGCTCAAGAACTATCACTCAAGGAACTGCGTAGTGGCTCCTCCCAGCCTCAGCTCGGTTGTTCTCCACAGTTTGAGTGACACAAGACATCACCAGACAAAGCACGACGTCCAAGCTGCAGTCCAGGCGGGGCTGCCTTATAGGCAGAAGCACCCAGGAGGACACGGAGAAGGCGGGCTTAAAAGGGAGGCCTGGCAACTTGATGCTCGAGATAGACTACACAGTCGTGAAAAATGTGGGGCCAGGGCCAAAGTGTCCCGGCAGGGAGTGAACAAGCGTAAAGGTTTGAGATTCTTGATCTCTCATTCACTAATTTAAACACATAAACAAAGGCTGAAGAAATACTCTACAGATGATTTTTAGAAAATGTTTCACCCCCAAAGTCAGCATTTGAACCTTTTTCGGGCTAAACTCCTCACGTGACCCTACTTATTAACACATTCATGTCACTCTAAACAACAAACCGCACTGTGAAACCCAAACCATTGCAGCTAATCATTTCTAGTGCCCACATCCCTTCTCCTCTTACTACCACGATGATTGGTTTACAGTGCTATTCAAAGTTGACACACGATCCATCGAACTCGGATGAATGGTGCCCAGATGTTCAACGAGCTATTTCACAGCCTTGGTGGGAACTTCGATCCAGGCTATTGCCATTGGCCCCACTTTTGTTGAGCGTGATGTTCTTACTTTGATTCTTGCCTCAGAGTCTGTATAGATAAGGACTCCAAGGTCCAACCACTGCGGTTTAAGACGTAACGTGTAATATTGACCATATATCCTGCAGGAGATGCATATTAAACAAGCTGGACAAATGACCCAATCTTAAAATTCTAACATATGATTATCCCAA
Source organism: Hepsetus odoe (assembly GCA_017165825.1). Lineage (NCBI taxonomy): Eukaryota > Metazoa > Chordata > Actinopteri > Characiformes > Hepsetidae > Hepsetus > Hepsetus odoe. Next base: position 10,798,559 of record CM029393.1, read on the forward strand.
GTGCTTTTTATTAACCTCGTCTCCTGGTTTGTAGCCAAAGCAGAGTTACCATAAAATGTTTGTAAGGGTCACTTCAAATAAATTGATCATGACTGAACATAAATGTGATCTACAATTCTAAATTCAGTGTAGTATTTTCGTTTCCTTCACTACGGATTTTTTTTTTGTTTCCATTAAATTGAGATCTCCTCTGAAAATGATGGACATAAACGGCTGCCAGCCAAAGGTTGTCAATGTGTCAATATTGACTTTTTTTCTGCTCTTGTCCTTTTCTGGTCCCTCACACAGCCAATGTCCATATTTCCGGGAGCACTGAAGCTTTAAGATGAAGCTTTATGACGTGAGGTTAAAGGTGCTGGCCTTGACTTCACGGAAGTTCAAAGACAATCTGCGCCTTAGCTCGGACCTTGACCAGATCATGTGATCTACTCTATATTTTGTATTAAAAAGGCTACTTGAATGTCAAGAAACCTACTTGTGAATCGATCCTAGCTGTTCTTTATTTAAGTACAGCCAAGCCAGAGCTGGGCCAAAATCAACTCAAATCTCCCATTTGTACTCAACTTCATGCGCTTACCCGCAGCTGGTCCAAAGAAGTGGTGAAGAGCAGATGAAATGTGCAGCCATGCACAAACAAACCACTTGGCCTTGAGAGGTGCGTAACGCACCACAGAGCTTCAGTGGAAAACCAACACTGTCAGAACTCACACTGGAAAAAGAAACAAACTGTTCATCTGTAAATGTGAGGAAAACTTCGCGCGAAACGTGATTTTTTAAAATGAAAACTCTTTTCAGTGCCTTCGTTTCAGTATCTGTCCCTTTTTACAGCGGAAGGAATCTCGTTCTTGCAAGCAGAAGGTGCAATTAAGAGAGAGGGAAAAAAAATACCATTTAGTGCCGGTGCATTTACGACAGTGTCTAGACTGGACGTGTTTTCAAATGACCGCTGGAAATTTCTTTTAGTGCCCACCCTTAGCAGTCTCCTATAGACTTTTTACACACACACACACACACACACACACACACACACACGTGTTTTCTTTAGGCTATATTGGGGTCATACCTGGACGCAAACCAATTCGCTGTAGCAATTCCGCCTTAATTCTTTGCAGACATTTCGTTAAACCAAACTCCTCAAGACTAACCGTTCGGCTGCACGATGATGACAAATTATGAAGCAAGCCTCATTAGCAGTAACTGTTTTAAAAAATGAATCTCCATTTAGCTGGCGCGATGAAGACTTTTCACAGTTATTGATTTGCGAGAGGAAACGCTCTCTGATTTTCCAATTTTAGCAGGCCATACTGGTCTTAAAGCTTGTTTATGCGTTACATCAATCTTCCACATCATTTCTGCAAGGCTGTGGGATAGGTTTGAAGTGAAGTTGTCTTTGGTGCGGGCGCATAAACTGTGTGTTACTGCAGACACAACTGTTATTAATATAAATCGCCTTTAGGTTACTGGGCTATTTTTTTCCAGCTTTGTATTTTCACATTTCCTTGTCTGGACAGACTCCATAAATGCAGAATATATAGCAGAAATCACCTCTTGCTAATACTTTCTCCCAACGTAAGAGTCATACATTGTACAGGCAAAACTGAACGCTAATTTCTTCAAGCATGAACGAAGTGCAATGCCCAACCACAAGAGACAAGTGCGAGTTTCGTAAATCAGAAATTTCAGGAAGTTTCCTTTATTTTGTGTTACATTCTTATTCTTTTGATGCATATACTTCACGCTTTCATCCTCTTTTCACTGCATAACATGTAAACAGCAAGCATAAACAACAGCCTACAATAGTGTGGAAGTAGAAAACCCTGCAGCCTTCACTTTGTTTGCCTTCCGAGACTCTTTAGCGGATAAACGAGTGGAAAAAGAAAATAAAATTACATATTTACAAGTTGTAATACTAAACAAAGGGTAATAACGAATTGCATAGTGTCTTAAAGTAGAGCCATTTCTCTGGCGAGTTTTTTGGCGATTTCGTCTACCCCGTAAATACGGAGTCTGCAAGAGAAAGAACCGCAGTAATAACAATAATAATAATAATAATAATAATAATAATAATACTGCATATGTAACTTAATGACCGTATCACAACCTCAAAAAGGCCTTCACTGGATGCAAATGAGCATATTATGCTTTTTGCACATATTTCCTTCTTAAGATGAATCCCTCTCTCAACATTTTTTTAAATCATTCCAATGCTTGAAGTCGGTGACACTCTAAAGCAATGTAACCGCATGAACAACCTATTTTATGTCAGTGGAGTCCGATCGTTGAGTGCAACACCCATGAACCTTTTCTCCGAAGTCGGTGCTGGACTCGCTCGTTTCTAGTTTTGGAGAGAGATTACCCTTCTGCCGTTCGTAGTTCACAAAAGAGGATTACCAGAAAAATACTGCAAGCGATCTCGGCTCAATTTCTTTTCTTTCATCCGTCGGTTCTGGAACCAGATTTTGACCTGTCGGTCGGTGAGGTTTAACATCCTCGAGAGCTGCAGCCGCTTCTCTTTGTTGATGTAAACGTTAAAGAAGAATTCTCTCTCAAGTTCTCGGATCTGAAACTTGGTGTAGGGACACCGCTTCTTCCTCGTCCTTGGGGTACCTTACAACAATTTAAGAGAACAAAAAAACAGAGGGCAAGGTCAAATGCGCTCTCTACCCCCTCCCCCAAACATGAGCGTGTAGCAAGAAGAGGTAAAGAACACACACATTGCCCACTAAATGGAATAAAAGTAAATTATGCTAAGACGTCTTCCTAACATTTTCGCATATTTATTATAACAATATATTATGGCTTGAAGTTTGTAGTCAGGATTAATGTATATTACTAGAACTATTTTCCAGAACACATAATTACAAATATCTAGGCTCACTTTTCACCAGTGTTTTCAGATGTCTAGAAGAAACAGCAAACTCAAACAAATCCACTCCATTCTTTAAAACTTTTGTTCCACGGTATATCTCAGATGTGAGGAGCCTTTATAACTCAGAGTTGAAATATCAGGAGAAATAGACTGCACAGCACGTGAGTAGTTCTTGTAGACTGAATCTTTCTGAGCACTTTTTTGCCACCACCAATGTCAGATTAGGCAAGCAGACGAGAGATTAAATCTAAATCAAAGGCTCCATTTCGTATAGAAATAGTTTAACCCTGTTTAGAATTGATCGTTAACTACGAGGTGATACACTCCAGAGCAAAGCTTGCCCACTTCGCGTCGGAAAGCGAGACAAGCAGCGTGAAATGTGAATTCGCGTAAATACAATCAGCGAGCTGCACTGCGCCCAGGCTTAACTAGCACTGTTCTGCCCAATTGCTTTTTACCCTCCACAACGCGGCGGAACATCCCTTTAAAATGCCTCGCGCAAGTTCACGATCAAAGTTAGAATTTGTCACAATAGCCTGCTCTTAAAATTTCACAGACTCGCATATAGCTTCGCCTGTGTGTAGCGCATCGTTTTTTCAAAGCTCTTTCCCATCGTAAAAATTCTTCTTGTTGGAAGAAAGAGCTTTGCAGGTTATAATAAAATCCTTTCAATGCTTATAAAACTCCACATAAAACCTGACCGGCGGAACCCTTCACCTTTTTCCCTCCCATTCACAGCCGAGGATACCTACTCGAGTGGTCGTTTTTGCACGAGCTGTCGTCTTTTGTCCCGGTAGACGAGGCGCACGAGCCCGACGTGGTGTTCTCCTCCTCGTTCTCCTGCTCCCTTTCTGGCTCCGCGCTTCCACGGAGCGCCGGGGGCGCGTGGGACGCCGAATCCGGCTTGCTGGTGTCGCCTTTCTGCGCACAGTTCTCCAGCGAGCCACCGTCTGGTCCACAGTGGACGCCCTCGAAAAAGCGGTCAAAGCCTTGCGGGAGAACGTTGTTCTTCCCCACGCCCGAGTAGAAGCCCGCGCTGGGGTGGTTTGAGCCGGGATGGTGGTGGTGGTGATGGTGGTGGTTGTAGACACTTTCATTTTTCATCAACATTTCAGTCATGGTGGATGATGGCGGAAGGCATTCCCTGTGCACCAGGTCCTCCCCCGTGTAGCAGGATGCATAGTTTCCTCTGTGGTGCCACTTCCCCGACGGATCCAGCCCGTACGACACGTCTCTAACCGGCTGAACTTGTGAGAGGTTGGTGGAGTAGGGGTAGGTGATCTGCCGCGAATGGGCCTGCGGAAGAAACGAGGAGACCGCAGAAAATTCGGGGACATAATAGGTGCAGCTGGGGAGGTAAAGGTTGGAGGCGCAGCCCGACCGCTCTCCGAACTCGGAACTTCTCTCTTTTCTCGTCTGGGAGCAGAAGTTGCCCAGGTTGACCGAGTTAAACATCGTCCTAACCCGTGCTCGCCGCAACCACAGATAGATGTTTTGGATTCGAACTGCAGAAGGGGGAAAAATTTGGGCACGCGAGATGACGCGCTTTCCGTCTAAGTCGCCCTAAGACACGTGATCGAAAGTAGATATTGTCGTATATCAATTTGGAAACCTTACATGCGTAGGAGTGGTTCGCTTAGATATAGGCGGCTAAAACGATTGGTTTCCAAAGACCGCAGGAACATTATGAAAATTAGCGGTAATCACATCGCCCTGTTTTTTTTTTTTCAATGGAAACGCATAAACATTTCAGTCAAACTCATATAATGGCACATGCGCAGTGTTGTAGCACATATTTTAACTACCATCCACATGTTCGATTACTCTAATACAGACACACACGTTGTATATATATATATTCATATATAAAGAAAGAGAGAGAGAGAGAGAGATTATTATATTTGACCTATTATAAACCAATGGTTTTGAGCAAAAAGTAATATGTATTAATCTTGAATGCAAAGTGCTTGCAAGTTTCATTTTTTTCTAATTTCAAATGATTACATCACCTTGATCTCACGGAAAAGAAACTATATTGAAAAGAAGTAAATAAGAGGTGAAAACACTTACTGAAGAGCTTTGTGCAATATATATTCCACATGCAACATACAAAATGCTGTGCACCACAAATTGGGAAAAGGCCTCACTTCAGAAACATCCCTCAGTCTGTTTCTCCTTAAGACATTCGCATTTCCTCACTTGATGCCTTTTCCTTTAAGAGAGAATTATTTTAGAACGCGTGTGTTAAACATTAGACTATACAAGTTACAAAAACCCATGATGTAGCCAAATACAGGGATGTATTCATTAGCCAGCCTAAAGGTATTTTTCTTCCAACTGTAATGCTTGTTGTAAATATTTCTGTTAATAATACTGAAATACTGGGTGATAAGAACCAGCTTGTGCTGAAATGAGCCGTTTTGTTAACAGAAGAAATATTTTATTAGACAAAATGATACATTTCTTTGGAAGTTCTATAGAAGGTGTTGCTCGATTACAGATTCGCTCCTTCTCTGTACTGACCAGTGGAACAAAACTGGACCGAAGGTCTAGGAAGACAGCGCTGGGAAGTTGGTACAAATGGCCTTTTTCTGCAGATAAAAGGTTGGACGGCTTCAATCAAGTACAAAGGAACCAGACAGCTGTCCAGACAGCCCTTGAATTTGACCACTAAAATCTGGGGAGGAACAAGGCCGCCATAAAATCGCTAAAATACTTTTCAAGCCATTTTCAAACGTGAGGGATTGTTTAAAAAAACCTCGTGCTGTACTCGACCCACAACTTTCAATTAAGTAAACACATGAAATGTAAGAAATAGCTCGGCTGCCGGTAATCTGCTCTGTGTGTTTTCAAGAAAGACCCACAACGTTGAGAATGGAAGTGACTTTAATATATCAGCAAAAATGATGACTTCTTTGTCTTGTGTTACCATGAGATTATCCCTGCATCACAATAAATAGCCCTTAGACTAATGTGACGCTAAGTATTGCCCTTTTTAAATAGGTGGTCGGTGAGCTCTTCTCTCTTTCTCGGCTCCATACCACAATAATAGGTACTGTGCAGCTTCCCTTAACGTGGAATTACGTTCGGTGGCTTTTCCTTGTTCATCTCCAAGATCCTTAGATGCAAAGCACCATTCGAAAGAACAGCCATGCAGCGAATGCACACGCGCAAACATACATACCATCAGAGAACCTACCCAATTAAAACATGCAATTTAAACCTTTTCAATTTCAATTTGATATTTGTCGTCCAAATGAAGTGCAAAAGAAAAGGGGAACCATTACAAAGATGATGCGTTTTTGGAAGATGTTCATGAACATTTATCATTCTTTATTTAAATGGAAGAACACTGTATGGACGCAAGCTTTGCGACATGGTCTTTCTGCATCCTACTGGAGAAATAATCATTTCATCTCAGTGGGAAAAAAAGGAATAAACATCGATAATGAAAAGATCCAGCGTTGTCTCTCAGCAGTGGTCAAAATAACTGTTCAACGCCCTCTTTGCCCATTAATCGGCTCTGAAACAAGCCTTAAACGTGGCAAGCGTGTTAAATACTGTTATTGTCCCCTCATGGCTCCGATCATTTTAATTGGATGTATGCCAAGCTATTAAATACGGTTGTATGAGCTGTGAACAGTCTCAGGCATCAACAAAAGAGCCTGTAACACCAGTGGCTTGTGCCATCGAGTGAGGGCCTCATTGTTCCTATGAATCCAATATTAAACGCAAGATAAAATAGTGTTGCCCTTATTCATAATCGGCCCTTCTTACCAACACAAGAAGCGCATTCACAAGAAGTGAACGAATATTACTGAAGATTTTTCATTAGAACCTCATATATAAACATTTATATATATATATATCCACTGAGATGTATAAATATATATATAAGCTTATAATTATTGTTGATGGTGATGCTTTGAACATTACAGTTCAGCTGGCATCATTTTGCTTTTTTTTCAAAATTGCGGTGTGACGAGTCATTTCGAGACCACATTCATGTCTTAACATGCCATGCTACGTACTAATGCAGATCGCAGGTGTACACACGCGCGCGCGCACACACACACACACACACACACACACACACACACGCTGCTACTCTCCTAGTTGTTCATACTTTAGAGAACATTTTCAGAAAACTACGCATTGTGATCCAAAAGTTGTTCTTTCAAACAGAAGAACTCTGCTTCAGAAGCTGTTTTTCTACACGTCATTACTCTGCATGCAACATTCAAACTACAGACAAGCTGCAAAAACGTAGACTTAATGTAGATCTCCGTTTAAGGTGATTTAAAAAATACTGTCCAGTTTGCACATTTAAAACACTTTCGCAGTCAATATGATTTTTTCTTCATCTGATGCCCACACAAACGAACCATCAGCGCAGAATTATAGGCAGGTCCACGTTAAAGAGCAACACATCAATATCAGCACTAAAGCAAACCACTATTAAAGCCATAGCGTGTTTGATTAATTTACTAATTACAAACGCTATAAAGTTCCCAGTCAAAATTTTTTCCAATTTAGTCCTCAGCCAGGATGTGTGTTCAGGGGCTCATGGACTGAAACCAAATCTAATTAACCTTTTTTTTTCTCCTAGTAGTTAATATTATCAGCAGCATCAATTTTCTAAAATACAGCTTATTGAATCTTTTGTTGTAAATTGAGTTTAAGTTCTCTGGGAATCTGCGGCGATTCAGGAAACGAACAAAGAAGGGGGAAAGCAAGCAGCAATGCGTTTTTTCTGTCTTCCTCGTGGTATCTGATGTATAAAATAGATTTATGAGAGAGGAAATAGTATCTGCATTTTCTTACCGAATATCCGTTTTGGTTTCCTACTGCATTCTGGGCGCTAAACATTAGGCCCTAATTGAGTCTCTGGCTTTATGGCGTTTAATTTCCTCCCGGACTGAGGACACTGTGACTCTCGGGTCAGAGGAGGCTGGCTGCTTTTGAAGTTGTAGCTCCGATCACTTTAAATATATGACATCTTGGTTTCTTATTGTAAAACAATTTCTTCCTTCCAAAGATGCGACCCCGGTGCTTCTCCGCCTCTTGTCGTGCCCAATCTGAGCCGCGGTTCGTCATCTTTACTCCTTCGCCACGTTAAAGATAAAACACCACCGAGGTTCATCAAGAACTCGGGGCTTCAACCCTCAGCCCATGTCCTCGCCACCCTCACTCACTAGCGTCCCCCAAAATCTCAAGACCGATTACTAACTTGACCTTCAGTTTGTGTGGGTTCCCGCCCACACGGACGGTGTGAGCACCGGGGAGCTGCGCTCAGATGCGGCAGATGGACACTTCTTCAGACCAACAAGCTCATTTCAGCGACGTTCTGCTGGATATTGTTCTTAATTACACACTAGTCTGTCAAAGGGACTCCGCTGCTGAACGCTGTGTATCCCCTTCCAGCAGCCAATACCTGAACAGCACATAGAAAAACGGTTATAAGTTTATATCGTAACATGTGCAACGTTTTTATTAGTGCAGCGTTGAAGTGAAGAAATGTTGGTGTTTACAGTTTAATGCGAAAGAATGATGTTTAGAAAGATTGGTGCACGTTTAAAATGCTGTGAGCTGGAGAAGGTTTTTCCCTGTCTATTATGAATGCAAAATACTTTCTTTATTATTTATATTTCATCTCCAAATGTTATATTTCATATATCAAATTTAATCACAAAAAATATTTTTAAAGTGATGCAAAAACGCCAAATATCTAATTCCCCCTCTCTCTCTCTCTCTCTCTCTCTCTCTCTCTCTCTCTCTCTATATATATATATATATATATATATATATATATATATATATATATATATATGTATGTATATAGTGTACATATATTTAATGTTCTTAGTTAATATGACATGTGATACACATACATAAATTCATTGTTTGGTAGCGAATCATTAAACCCCGTGGTTTGTAAAAAGGACGCTGGATTAATGCACACTGAGCGAGCTCTTAATCCATGAACAGAAAAATTAAAAATAGTGTTTATATCAAATTAAAGCTAGTTTTAATTTAGTTTCTAAGATTTTTATCCTCAAGACTCGAGCCTTCTTCGACCGAAACCAGTGGCGATCAGTGTGTAAACTGGTATTAAACATGGTGTTACTCCTCCGTGGAGACCTACACGCCCAGTCCTCCAATGAAAATATATATAGGCCTGTTTACATTCAGTTAAAGTCTTTAATACGGACACGCGCGCGTCTCAGAGTCCATATTAACCGCAACACAATGTGGACCACGTATTAAACCACCGCGGGGATTCTCTCTTTCTCTTTCTATCAGTCTGTCTGTCTCTTTCACACACTCTCACACACACACACACACACA
>CM029393.1:10827735-10885235 GCA_017165825.1 Hepsetus odoe
GAGAGAGAGAGAGAGAGAGAGAGAGAGAGAGAGAGAGAGAGAGAGAATAGAAAGAGGGAGAGGGAAACAGTTAAAGAGAAAGAAAGAGAGGAACAGGGTAAGAGAGAGAAAGACTGAGGGAAAGAGAAAGAGTCAGAGAGAGAATCTGGGGAAAAGAGAGAGGGAGGAACTAAAAAAGATGATCGGGAGAGAATGAAGGAAAGAGAGAGAGGAAGAGAGTGATAGGGAAACAAGGGAGAGAAAGAAAAAGATAAAAAGGGGGGTTGAGAGAAGGAGAAACAGTAAGAGAGAGAAACAAGGGAAAGAGAAAGAGACAGAAGCAAGAGGATAGAAAAAGAGGGAGGGAAAGAAGTAGAGTGTGCAGAAGGGAGAGAGAGAGAGGGGGGAGATGCAGAGAGAGAGAGAGAGAGAGAGAGAGAGAGAGAGAGAGAGAGAGAGAGAGAGAGAGAGAGAGAGAGAGAGTCCATGTTGTGTGGACATTATTACTGAGAGACCAGCAGCAGCATCACAAGGACATCTGTGGTTTAGATTTTATTGCCGTGCAGCAGAAAAATGGAGACTCCCTTCATGTTTACAAATGAAGACAGTGTTGGGCCTCATCGTCCTGTAACAGAGACACTGTCCTTTCATACAGCCTGTCCAGCCTCGGACAGACCCCGACAGATCTGTCGCAGGGTGGATTTATGAAGGAAAACTGGCAACAACAAAAAAAGTGGAGAAAAAACAGTCATGTAGTACATTTCCTCGTTGCTAGGGGGCAGTACTGCACACAACTGCACTAAAGGAGCAGATCTGTGGCTCAAGTCCTTGATGTGAAAATTCAGGTGGAGTGTAAAATTTAATTTATGGGGCAAAAAGACTGTAATGAAGATCAGAAAGTACCTCCATTTAAAGACACTCAAGTATAGAGCAGTAAAAAAAACTGGTAATGTGAAAGAGTTACACACAGGATTCTGAGATCAACTCACTCCTGTTTAGCAAAGTGAAGAATGTCCACAAGAGGGAGCTGTTAGCACTCATGATTTCTTCGCGGGAAGCGCATATCTCCTTTCAAAACTCCTGCCAGCTGAAATTTGAGGGTGAAAAGTGAAAATGATGTTTTTCCTTCTGGAAATGAAACAATTATTGGATTATAATAAAAGTAAATCGCAGTAAAATGACACAGATGTGGGTTTTTCCACTTTTAGCCATTACTGTTTCCCACTGTATTAAAAAGTGCAGCACCATAAAATAATCACCTAGAACTTCTCAGATGAAAGATTGTCCATTTAATGAAAGAGTGACTCACTTAAAAGAAACCTTTATCATCAGGGGTGTAACAATTTTTTTTTTTGCATTTTGAAGTTAAAAAGCTGTCATTTGTAACTTTGATTTTAGGGGGAAAAAATTGCATACCACTTAAAAATAAAGGGTTCCTTTGAAGAGTGTGAACATTCGATTTATTTATTAATTTATTATTCTGTTTGTTCACAGATTCACACATTGCCATTTGTTGCTTTGAATTGAGAATTTGTATTAAACCTAATCAATCTTTAAAAATAAAGGGTTCTATGTAAAGGAGCCACCCAGAACCTTGCCAAAGAACGATTGAGCATCCATTCAAAGTGTTCAGAGATGTTCCTCAATGGCCATCTCACATTAAATTCACAGATGTTTTCTTCTGCCGTTTCTGGAGAGAAAATCATCATCATCATCATCTTCTTCAAAAGAGTTTAATTTTTCAACCCATTCTGAAGTTTTGACTGTCACAAATTGGAGAACTCCAAAATGTCCATCTGTGTTGTCTAGTACCCAAATGAAACACTGCCTCTTTATTCTCCAAGGAAGTGTCCAGACAGCCTACCGTGTCCACTGGGTTTCTGCAGAGACGTCACATCAGCTGGATGGAGAGACTTGAGCGTGACTCCTGCAGTTATTTTTGATGTTGGGGTCATTTCTCATTCTTGGTTTATCTGCAGGTCTGGACTGGACATGTCTCTCTCTCTCCGTCTCTGCTCAGGGTCGTAAAAGTGTCCTTTTTTGAACTGCTGTGTAAAAAGGACACCTGCATGTCGACACACAGTGAGCTGTGCTGCAATGTCATTGGCATGTTTATGACACAGTGGCTCTTTGTGGGCCACACACGAAAGGACTTACATGAAAATGACTTCCCAGAGCCATTTTAGACACAAAATAGGACACATGTCCTCCAGCACACTGCTCACTTCTACAGCTAAGGATTTAGAGGGTTGGACCAAATTTGGAGCTGGTAACGTACGACTCAGCTGTAATTAAAACCATGCCTACCCAGCAGAAGTGATTTACAACCCAGAGGGACATCTGCAGAGACGTCCTGCTCCTTCCTGCAGAAACCGTCTGGTGGTGTGCACTCACCATCATCACCATCACCATCACGCCAGGCAGGTGTGGTCCATTCACTGCACGTTTCTTGAAATGTGTGACATAAACCGAAGGAAACATTAACAGCGTCAGTCTGTTTTCTCGGTTAAAGTTTTGCTCTTTTGATCAAAATTAGGTCGATACATTTGATTTAATCAAAGCAAACTGATCAAGTGGGTTCATTTCGATTTTTATGGGAAGCAAAGCAAAAAACAAGAGAACAAATCCCTCCATCCATCCATCCATCCATCAGCTGAGAAGGAGGAAACAAGGGGAAGAGAGAGATTCCTGAGTTTCACTCAGAGTTCGGATAAGCGTCACCATACTGGTAGCATTAACATTAAACCATACATCTAATAAATAATATCAAATGTAAAAAATGAACGATTGTATGTCAGTTTTCTTTCAGCCGCATGGTTTATGAAGGCTGACCTTCTGATTACGAGGCTGAGCTTTGCTTTCATTTCAGGCTGAAGTTTCTCCACTGACTGAGCTTCTTGGAAATGCTTTTTGAAGAGACCCTGAAATTCTTCAAATTCCCTCAGTTTTTCTACCGAGTCACACAGTCGTCTCTTTGAACTTTCTTGAGCACTTTGTTGAAGTTTACTTTGAGGCTACAGGAGTTTCAGTGAAACGGTATGATGTTCCAGGCGTCAGTCTGGACCTGATGGTGGGCTGAATACTGGGCAGATTCCTAATATGGACTTGTCTTTGCAGGAGGACATGACCATAGTAGAGAACCCACGTCTGCCGCGCGACTGGATCATCCTGGGATGTTTTACTTTCTACTAATAAAGACAGAAGCGTGGACATGAAAAGTAATCCAAAGCTCTCGCATCACCTTCATGTCTGATGGCAAGAAGAACCCCTACATTTGAACTTTTTTCTAAAAGCTCTCAGAAACTGCACTTTTTTCAAATCTGCACCGGTAACGATGAGACTATTTCCCATCAAAGCTTGCATCTCGTCTGAACTGAACATTCAGAACATTCAGAACGCTTGGAAATGTGATGAAACTAGTTGGAATGGAGAGTTGCTGAAGAGCTGATAGATGACCATCTTTTTTCTCTTAGATTTATTTATTTTTTTTGCAACTTAAAAAACTCTTCTCATCTCATGCTTTCTCTGCTCTAGCCTCTCTCTCTCTCATTCATCATAAACTCTTCCAACCATGAAGGATAAAGAAGCAATGTAACACAGGAAACAATCTTACTGAGGAACTAACCCTAGTGTTGGTAAAGGAGCAATATCAAGAAGAGACAAAGAACCATTTAAAAAGATAGATAAAAAAATAAAATAAGAATCTAAGCTTACTTAGTTGCAATGCACTTTCAACCTGTCCGAGGTTCTTCCACTTTATACCCTGCTGGGACAGAACCTGAAAGGAACTCTGATTAGGCTGAACAAATGGACATCCTTAATCGCCCCGCTAAATCGGACTGTCTGCAATAGAAGGGATTGGGATCCATCAACCAGAAACAGACAGGAGAACAGAAGTGATACACAGTCAGTCTGATGGCAGACCTGCACAGATTTGAAAACCATCAGGAAGAAGCCAACTCACTTTGTCACGACAGTATATGAGGAAAACCCTTCCTTTTCCTGAGTGAAAGAGTTTCCCATTGGACGGAGGCCAGGATCTGTATGTGAAACTCTTCCTACAAAACGAACAGTCCCTCCAAACTCACAGGGTCAACTCTGGTGGAATAGTGCCAAAAGCCCTGTGTAAATCTCTTTCACTGGAAGTGCAGATGAAATGCTAGGACTTTGATAAGTGCTGGTCCAGGATAGAACCAGGAACCATAAGGGTCAAACCAAGTTTGACCTACAATGGACGTCAACGACGAGCACATTGAACTCGCTGGTAGGGGACCACTGTGATACCAGTTCCTACCACACTTTAGCAGCTGTTGCTTGACTTGAGACAAACGCAACTAGAAACCTTTTAGTGCTTCTGTGCACCTCACACTCATGTTGAAACACAATCAGTTTCATTTCCCATTTATTCAGCTTTTGATGAAGGGACATAAATGTTACTTTAGTCAACTTTAATACCTTCAGCAATGTTTTTAATGGAATCTAGTTAACTCAAATCTCTTTCTTTGGTTTACTGGTGTTGATGGGCATCTTCTCCTGCTGCTGGTGGTTCTTCTGACCACCATGGGGCAAAAGACAGACTCGCGGACGCAGCGATGAGGCTGTACCAAGTGTTCCATGTCATGAGGAAATTGGATCAATTGTTTAAGTGTGTCTTTAGATTTAAGATTGGGATTTGGTTTATTTTTGAGTTTACTTTAGACAGTACTCATTTCAGTTTAACTGTGCTCTTTCTTTTTTTTGTATTTAGCTGCATTTTTATTTTGTTGTTATCTTTGTGTCAAATGGTCTGATCAGCCATTATTTATGTTCCCCTTGGTTCTTTGAGTATTTGGACATTTTGGGTGGTAAATTATGATGCTTGATTAAAGCTGAAATGCTTTATTAAGTGACTTCTTTTATTGGTACGGGTTTTATTGTTTGTATTGTCATTGCTCTCATTTTTTGAGTTAATAAAAAATCTGAAAGAATACCTTCCAGCTCGGTCCCGCACACACATGATCTGAAGCTGTATTCCATTTGTACAGGGACAGTAAATTGGTCATTCACTGCAATTACACATGAACAAAGACATTAAAGCATCAGCGCTCTTAATGTCCTACCTGGGTCCACCTTATCTGCTCCTTACTTCCACTGTGTTTTAGCACTCACTCATTTTCAAGCCACTTGTCAAGCCGGATTTGGGTTGCGGGTGGTTCTGGGGACACCCTGGACAGATCGTCAGTCCATTGTATGGCAGGCACACTTACTCATACCTAGGAGACCATTTAGCATCTCCATTTTCTGCCATGTTGGGGAATTGTGTGTGGCAGGCAGTTGACCACGCCCCTCGTCACCTGAGACTTCTTTGGCACTTCATTTAGGTCAAGTATTACCACCTTGCAAGGTCTCTGGAGTGGAAGTTTCCAGTTTGTGTCTGAATTTGAATTGTTGAGATTCTGCCCCTGGTTGTGGTATTTTTGATCTGGGTTTTGCCCTTCAGCACTTTTTTGAGGACAAAAAGAAACCATGTTAGAGACGGGGACCATATCATAGACATGTAGTGCTTGTGTCTCTCAGTGATGCTGCTCAACAGACAGACAACGGAAAGACATCTGGACCAGGATCATTGAGAGGAACAGAGCAGGACCAGGGACGTTTAGAAGAAAGGAAGGTGAAGTTGAGTCAGCAGGAGCTATGGGCTCAGGGACATGGACTGTCTCGGGTTCTAGGTCCATGTTTTACTCAATACTGAATTAGTACCAACAGGAAGAGCTGGACGGGAACAGGACTGGCTGCAGATGATCAATTCAGAGCCACTTCCCAGAGACCAAGAGGCAACATGCTCTTATTGAGGAAAACTGTCTGCTGCACAGAAATATTAACATTTAAATAAAACAATTTTAAAAATGACTCACAAAGTCCCTTTAATGAAAAAAATAACCAGAACAATTTTAAATACAAAATAACAATCACTTTAAATAAAAACCAAAAAAAGCAGTCACTTTGAATGAAAAACATTTAAATGATTATTCAAAACTATTGATGTTCCTCAAAACCACAAAAGTGAGTTTGACACCTAAGGACCTTCCACTTGTTTATTTGTATCATGGGAAAGTTCTTTAATCATTTCAACTCCTATTTTTCACCCAAACAGGTTTCTTAAGGGAGTCAGAAGCGATGAGTCAGCGCTTGGCATGACGGTGATGTTTTTGAGCCTTTCATTTTTAACAGTGTACATTGTTTAGATTCAGCTGCTTTCCTCATTAATGTTCGCTTTATGTTCTTTTACTGGGGCTTTTGTTCATGTAGCTAACCTCACATCTTTTCTCACTTCAGTGTGAAACTGAAGGATTTGGTGGCTCACAAGAAGATAAAAAACCACTAGAGGAGAGGAACTGGAGAGAAAGTGAATCAAAAGAACATCAAACTTTGAAAGTCTTTAAGCTTAAGCACATTTACAGACTTTAGATTTGCTTCATGGGTTAAATTCCTGCTGGGAATCATGGTCTCATGAAAAAGTATCATGGTGGTGATAATGTTGGACATCTGTTGTCCTGTAGACATTCAGATTCAGTTTTCCTGAACATTGGTGCTTTATTAATAGTTTCTGAACATTAGCTCTAAGCTGCTGTCCAACCTGCTGTCATGAAAACATCAAAGATTGCCCAAGGTTTGTATCCTCCATCATCATCATCATCATCATCATCATTAGTAGTATTGATGTAAAAAGCCTGAACTAAAATGTGAACAACAGAACACACATTTCCAGTTTTCTACTGTTTGTACTTTTTGTGTCTTTTTTCTGACAATGTCGGAATAAATCTGTAAACGACAGAAAACACACACTGGTGTGTTTCTACATTCATCAGCAAATAGATGGAGGGATTGGACGATTCAAGAATAAAGGGAGATTCGGTGCCGCTAACACATTTCAATTATGTTCTTTCACTGTCAGTAAAGTGTAGGAACCAGTTTTCCAACCTTTGAAAGTGAAAACAGAAGGTGTTACAGCTCAGAGAGAGAGAGAGAGAGAGAGAGAGAGAGAGAGAGAGAGAGAGAGATGGTGTGAAAGGTGGGGAGGGGGAGAAAGAGGAAAAAAGACAAAAGACAGAGATTAACAGTAAGAGAGACAGACAGATAGAGAGGGAGGGAGGAAGGCAAGAGAGGGACAGAGAAACAGTAAGAAAGAGAGACAGAATCAGGGGAAGAAAGAAAGAGGGGCAAAGGAGAGAAAAAGCAGGAGGGAAACAGTCTGAGAGAGAGATTGAATGAGAGGAAGTGAGAGAGAGAGAGAGAGAGAGAGAGAGAGAGAGAGAGAGAGAGAACAGGAAAGGAAGGAAAAGGGGAGGGGGAAACAGTGAGAGAGACAGACAGACAGAGTAGGATAGAAAAAGAGAGAGAGACAGATTCACAATGATGCAGGAAAACTGGTAAAGTGTTAAATTCTTGTTCTGTTTGGGAACCGAAGCTGAATCTCCAGCAAAACCTCACAACCTTATAAAACTGTTATAAAAGAGATTTTATACGTTATTTATTTTTCCCCAATTAACACAACACACACTTTTTCCTCTGCAGTCTAGATCTTCGGGATCTTGTGAATATCTTATTTCTTAAAATATATATTTTTAAATAATGATCCAACAGTCTTTTAAAGAACACACTGAAGTACTCTGCTAAATGAGAGTCCTGTGCTGACAAAAACAGGCAAGGAAGATTTGAGCGAATTCTGAAATTTAGAGCAATTTTGTTTCTGAAACATCAGAAAAATCAAGCAGACTTTGGTTTAAGGGTTATTTATAGCCATTAAACCAAGGGGCTGAAATACATTTTTGATTTATTGGAGCCAAAAAAATCAAAACCATCAAACAGCAAAATGGCAAACACGAAAGAATCACTTGTCAGACTGCCAACATGAAATCAGCTTCACTCCATCATGCTGTGCTTTAAAACCACGAATGAAATATAAACATGAACCACTCCGTGTTCAAAACCAGTACCTTGCACCGTCGCTGCTTCTCCTGGACTGGTTTGAAAGGTTGTGTGTGATGTTGTCTCCAGGCCTCCAGACCTGATTAACGTGCAGGTCGTTGATCAGATGCGGGTTTGAAGAACAAGCTGGGATTAAAAATGAAGCCTGATGTCCTGCTGGCCAGGTAGAAGATCCGGAGCTGTTTTCTGTCCAAGAAAACGTTAAATGGACATCCAGCCCAGGAATGTGGAAAGTGGAGGAAGTGCGTCACGGTGTCGGTGGCGTGTTACTGTGCGGTTTCTCTTCCTCGTAAAATTGTTTTCAGACTGAATCAAGTTTGTACTTCATTCTCTCTTTCAATTAAAACGCTAGAAATTGTGAAATATCCCAGAAAGAAGGGGAAAAAACGAAAACAAACACACGCACTGATCTGTTTGAGTCCAAAACGTGTTTTATTTGAAACTTCAGATGAATTTAACGTCCTAAATTAGACTCCATGCGCTGAAATCACGCACAACAATCCGAATAAATCATGTAGAATCACACAGAGCTCTTCTGATTGGTCGAAGAGCTGCGACAAACTCGCACTTTCAACAATAAAGTCTGTTTATGCTCTATGATCTTTTTAGATCTGTGTGTGTGTGTGTGTGTGTGTGTGTGTGTGTGTATCCCACTCTTCTTCAAATGGCGGGGAAAAGTAGAAACATTTATTGTTATTAAAAAATACAAAAACATGGTAATTATGTCTCAATATTACCGTAATAACGTGTTTGTGATCCAGTAATAATAAATTGGAGGATTTTAAACGCTTGTTCATCACGTGACACTGTTTTTCCGTTTAGTCTTTCTTTCTTTCTTTCTTTCTCTTTTTCTTTCTTCCTTCATTTATTTACTTATTCTGTAACAGCCAGGCAATTTTCGTTTCTTGAAAAGAGGAAGCGTTTAGCATTTTCAGAGACTGATCTCTAAATCACACGAGGAATGATGCTGGCAGTAATTTTACAAATTTTGTTTTAGACACATTGGAAAAAAAAAATCTTTAAAAAAACTTTTTAAAATATTGCCTGTTTTTCAAAGCAGGTACAGAAGAGCCGAAGCCGAGCCTGTTTTGAACAGAAAACAGAGTTTTATTATTGTTTCAAACTGAAAGTCTTTCATTTTCTTGGAAGATTTTTTTAAGTTGGTAAAAAAAGATTGTTGTTTTTTTTTCTAAATTAAAATCTAACTCTTTCATCAAGTCTTAAGTCCAGCCTGTGGTCGACTGGACACTACAGTCACTTATGAAGTCTAGTTTCGTGTGTGTTACATCTTTAAAAGTTACTGGGTTATTTGAGTTCTTTTTTTTTCATTTGATCAATTTTTCCTCTCCAATTTTTAAGTGCGCTTAAAATGACGGGAAGCCTGCCGAGAAAAATGTGTTTGAAAGATATAAAACGAATAAAACGAAAATGTGAAGAAACTATTTGAATTATTCGTGTTGAGAGATTAAAAAAAACAATACATCGACTCGACTTTAAACTATTTCTCAGTAAAAATTCAAACATCATTTTATGTTCAATCTTTTTTTCATGATTCGTGTTTTAGTCTACACAGGTATGTGTGCGTGAGAGTGTTTTTTTCCTCCCCGCGCAAATACTTCTCGCGCATGCGCAGTGCCATGGAATGGGACTAGAAAGGGACAGTCTTGAACTTGAACTTTGATCTCATAAAACTGTTCATTTGAATACGGACTTCAAGGAGCGAGACGGAGACTTTTCTGAGAAAATAAAGTGAAAGAAAGGTTCTGAGGATGATGGTAAAAACACGTATGAACAAACTCATGTTAAACCCAGTGACGCAAAAATGATTTAAAAATGAATAAATGTATTTCAAAATGATAAATAAATCCACAATAACGACGAGCGAACCTTTCAAAATTCACTTTATTTTTATTTCTGTCTTATTCTGTACCAGTTCACATTTAGAAACGTCTCTAATCACAAACACACCCAGTAGCTGGTTAACAGAAAGATGTCCATTTTAAATTCCCTGTTTCTAAAATTCTGAACCTTACTGGAAGTGAAGGCTGGGGTTTTATGTTTTTCCTGGATTCACACATTTGTTTTAGTGGTTTTTATCCAACTTTGTTGTCTCACTCCGCTCGAGGCCTTCACTCAGTTTTGGACCCTGCTTTGTTTTTAAGGGTTTTTTTCAGTTACAGTTTCACTTTGGTCAGTCAGGGAATAAACTCATCACTCCTGAATCAGTGAGGTGTATAATATAGGTGGGCTATTTCTAAAAGCAAAGATTCATTCACACATGTTCTGGATCATTTGATGGACTGTCTTGGACTTCTCTCCACATCAGGAGGGCTGCGGTAGTCTTCAGCACCCATGAAGGAACAAATGAACGAATGAATGAATGAATGATTGAAAAGATTGCCCTTTGCAAAGTGAGAACTGACCTTCAGCAGAGACCGTTTGTCTCACTTGGACTAAATATGTTCCTCCACAGCTCTTACATTAACCTCTAGTTCCTTTCCCAAGGATTTTTTTAAGGCTCCTTAAAAAAATAACCATAATCCTTCTTTTAAAAGTTTAACAAGCTCCTACTGCAGGGTTAGTGTGCAGTGGGAACTAATAGAGTGTCTACAGCTTTTTATTAAACCTGTTTCTCCCCACAAACCTGGATTAGTAGAAGCCCAAGCAAAGCCCTGAGGATGTTACATAAATGTTTTATTTCTTCTTAACTGCGATATGATTTGTAACAGTATCAGCTTTAAAGTCATTGTTTCAGAAACGGACACCTCATGGAAGAAAATTAAGTCACATCATCTCTCATCACTCTCTTCACGTTGGTTTATGTGGAAACAAGGCAGAAGGCTGTGGACTCCGACCAGAACCTCACAAGAACCACAGCATAAACAATAAGGAATAAATAAAGCAGAGAAATTTAAACCACTCGCCCTGTTTGGGTTTCAAAAGAAATCTGATCATCTCCAGTTGCTTCCTCTGGGAAGCTGATTTACAGCAAGCTCCCCAAAAAAGATTCATAAATGAAACGATGAAATGATTCTTTTAGTGCCTTTACATTTTGTGGAAAGTGAATGCAGATTAAAAGGTCCTTTTTTACATTCACATTTCATTTACTAATTACAAAATAAAAATAAATTCAAATGTTTTTTTCAGGCAACCAAAATGTGCTCTTCTTTGGCATAGCTGAAAAAACTCTTACTAATTTATTTAAATGTACTCATTTTTTCAGCAACTGATGACTCCTTCACCACACACATAGCAGTGGCCAAATGTTTTGAGACGGACACAAGTTTTGTTTTTTACAAAGTCTGCTGCTTCAGTGTTTTTAGATCTTTTGTCAGATGTTTCTATGGTAACTGAAGTAGGATTACAAGCATTTCATAAGTTTAATTGACAATTGCATTAAGTTCATGTAAAGAGTCAATATTCGCAGTGTTTGCCCTGCTGGCATGCTGTCAATCAACATCTGAGCCAAATCCTGGCTGATGGAGCTCATTCCTGTAGAATCAATGCTTGGAGTTTGTTAGAATTTGTGAGTTTTTGTTTGTCCACCCAACTCTTGAGGATTTACCACAAATTCTTAATGAGATTAAGGTCTGGGGAGTTTCCTGGCCATGATCCCAACATTTTGATGTGTTTTTCCCCCCCGAGACACTTAGTACTCACTTTTGCCTTACAGTGCGCCATCATACTGGAAAGGCATTGTTCTTCACTAAACTGTCCTTGGATGGTTGGGAGAAGTTGCTCTCGGAGGTTGTTTTGGTGCCATTCTTTATTCGTGCCCGTGTTACTTGGCTAAATTTTGAGTGAGAAACTCTCTTGGCTGATAAGCGTCACACATGAATGTTCTCAGGATGCTTCTTCTCCAGATCTTTTTTCTGGATGCCCCAAAGGATCAGAAAAGGGGATTCATCAGAGAAGAGGACTTCAGTCCTCAGCAGTCCAGTCCCTATACCTTCTGCAGAAAATCAGTCTGTCCCTGATGTCTTTCTTGGAGAGAAACCATGCCATCCTCCAAAAGTCTATGGTTGCAGATGCCCTCACACCTGCCTGCTGCCTTTCTTAAATAAGTTCTGCACTGGTGCTGCCCCGATTCTGCAGCTGAATTCACTTTAAGAGACGTCCTGGTGCATGCTGGACTTCAAATGCGACCTGAAGCCTCTCCACAACAATTAAACTTCTGTCCTTGAAGTTCTTGATCTGATCCGAAAAATAGTTGATTTTGGTACAATCTTACCAGCAGCAATATACTGGACTGTGAAGCAACTTGTGCAAAGCAATGATGACTGCATGTGTTTCCTTGCAAGTAACCATGGTTACGAGAGGAAGAACAATGATTTCAAGCACCACCTTCCACCTAAAATATCCAGTCTGCTAATCCACCTCAGTCAGCAGGACAGAGTGATCTCCAGCCTTGTTCTCCTCAACACTCACCTGTGTTAACAAGAGGATCAGTGAAATGATGGCAGCAGGTTTTTTGTGGCTGAAATTCAGTGGAAATGTCAATTTCATAGTCAAAAGGAAGTTCACAGATAATTGCAAATCTGATCATCTTCATCACATTCCGGAGTGTTATCAGTATTGTGCAAATTACCAAAACAAAACACTGAGACAGCAAACTGCGAAAATGAATGAAAATGAAGATTGCTAAATGTGCAAACATTTACCCAGAATATCTAGATAAATAGCTAGACAGACAGACAGACAGACAGACAGATGGATTTGTTATTAATAAATACGTTTTCTAATGTGTTAATGCTTTTTAATTTTTTAATGTCAATATTTGAAGTCACAGAGGTGCTACAATAAAGAAAACTCTTTATTAAAAAGCTGTTGTGGTGAATAAACTTTATTTAAAGTTTCATTATTCCTGCACGTGTTACTGATCATCAGAACCGCGCCACATTTTCGGCTCTACTAGAAGCCTTTCTTCTGAATTCTGCCCGGAAGCCAAGCTTCAGATGACGAGCTCGCACGAGGGCACTAATTGGAAAGCTGTGGAGTCTCCTGTCTGGACGAGGAGCCTTTTAACTTGAACTTGGACGTCTGGAGAAGACAGAGGTCTGCGGGTCTTATTGTGATGCGTGAAGGGGGCGAGCTCCAGTTGTTTATGAGGGTCCAGGCTGCACAGCGTGTTTCTGAGCTACATGCTCATTATTTGAATGTGGCAATTTCCCAAAATTTAAAAACAGAAATGGCCCAGCCAGAATCAATTTCTACAAACTAGTAACCGCAGCATCCGAGCCCCTTCTCAGGGATGCAAGAGATGTTTGAAATGCAGGGATCCAGAGCTCGAAGCGCGCACAGATGAACGGATCGCAGATTTCACAGAGCAGAACTGATGTCTAATATGTACAATATGGACCTGCTAAAAATCTGATGTCGTTTTCTACTTCTTAAACTGGAATAAATCCAATTTCCGACTCGTTTTAACCAATGTTTCCCATTCAGCTTCACTTGACGTGACTTGCTGGTTGTTTGGCTACTGGAAAATAGATTCTTATCGCCCATTTGAAGGTATTTTTAAATATTTTAAGTTGGTGAAATAGAAAAACCAGGAGGAAAAGGAAACCACTGGCCTGATCATTGTCAGTGCACTGGGCTACACTTGAACCCTTCTGCTATTTTCCTGGAGTTAGCCTACAGCTAATAACCAGGAAGGCTGGTGGGTCTTCATACCTTTGCTGATTAGTGCCACTGAATGAGGAAGCGTTGTTTGGGGTTGTGGGGCAAAATAAGCTGCATATAAACCATCCAACATAAATATGTGAAGTAAGATCAAATTTAAGTAAATACAAGCACCTATCTACTCTATTCCCCAATTTATTGATTGATTTGTTTGTTTGTTCGTTTAGGGTTTAGTTAAGCGGAAGTCTTCTTTTTAAAACATGTTCTCAGTTTAAAGCGGCGAACGTTAAATGATCAGTGTGAGTTCATACATGGTGTTCCGTTCCCTTATTTATTTATTTCATTATTTATTTTTGGTTTTTTTCTTTATGTTCAGGTTCAGTCAGCTCTTCCGTTAGTTTACGCGCCTTTATGCATTAAAATATCTCAAATCTATTTGAGTTTTTCGCTGTAAAAATTGCAGCGTTTTCATTTTTTAAAAGTAGCAGCCCTGATTGACTCGCATTTGGAATTCCGTTTCCTTTCTGACAGTAAGAGAAGAAGAATCCGTTCTTCAGCGCAGGGAAGAGGAGCAGTGGAGCTGAAAAGTGGAAGTGGTTGATATTGTGGGTGGGTTCAGCGCGGAGGTTTATCCTTTATGCTTCGTGGGGAAGTAATTCACCACTTTCCACGAACAAAAACACATGAGTGAGGAAAGGATCTCGGTCACACAGAACATTTGCAGCACGTCGTTCTAGAGCAGCGAGAGTGTTTCAGTGTTGGCTTCCACCCACACCTGAGTGTCAATAATCCCACTTCAAAACAAAAAGCTCTTTCTCTGCCTTTTCTTATCAATACTTTCATACTGAAATAGTGTAGCAGGGACATTCATTATTGTTGTCCTTTTTGTCAGAGGTGTAGTTTAAAGAGCCTGTAAATTTAATTGGATTATTTAAAATAATGATAAGGAAGATGGCCCAGTGTTTTATCATACTGTGGTCCGGTTTAAACTGCAGTCTGACCGGATTTAAACCTATCAGCGACGCGTCTTCAGGAATGGCATGTGAACCAAAAAAGTAATATTTTAATTTTAGTAAATCGTCCTTTTGTGAAATGTTTATTTTCCTGCCACTTGAACGCTCCTTGATAAACTCAGGACAGTGTGATTTAGTTTTTATTCCGCATTTGAAAAAAAGAAATGCATTATTCTGCATTATTAGTTCGTTCTGTTTTTATTCAGTGATAGTCATTATGTTTTTTGTGTTTCCTCCCGTTAAACCGGAAATGTTTCAGCTCTGGGGTTTTAGAGACTCGTGCTTTAAGCTCGTCCTTTAGAAGGAGGTTAAAAATGTAAAGATTTTAAATGCATCACTTTAGATGGTTGTGTGACTTCAGTGTTGACCAGTGGATCTCTTCTGGATAAATCACAGTTAGTGATTAGTTAGAATTATGTTGACGCACATTTGAATCTTAGAAGTGCGAACAGATAGTGCTATTGATTAAAGATCACATTTCTGATCAACAATTGGGAACTTTGATTAATCCAAAATAAAAATGTTGTGTATATATTGTGTGCGTGTTTGAGTGTGTGCGTAAACTTAAAAACTAAACTAGACACTTAACACTGGGCTTTGGCGCGTGTCGTTTTAGTTTTAGTTCCTGACCCTGTTCTAAAGTGTGCGCGCGGGCCGTGTCGCTGAAAATTGGCGCGATTGCGGCACTTTTTCCGCGTAAACTCCACCGCGCGGGTGTGAAGTTCGTTCTTGTCTGTCTAGACTGATTACGACCCTGTTTGTCTGAGTTCCTACCTTGACCTTGGACTTCCTGACAGCTGGCGTTTTCATGAATGGTCAATATTTGCGAGCTGTTTGCCCATTGGGCTAATTGGGTTTTGTTCTTCGGGCGGATGTCATCGTGTTTAGCGATTAGGCTCCTTTTAGATCATTCAGCAAAACCCTGGATGGTTGTCTTGATCAGAGGCCACTTCATCCCTGCAGTCTATCTCTCCTCCTTCGATAAAGTTCTTTTAGGTTTTCGTTTGCAAATCATAGCTGCGATAAAGGCATTCGTTTGCAATTTACTCCTGATGTCTTCTGTCCTCATCACTGATATTTAAATCGTCTGTTTTTCATGTTAGACGAAGACCAATTGTAATTTTGCAAATATGGCAAATATGTTTTAAATCATAACCTTCCACTCAAATATCCACTAAAACTTATTCTTGGCCAGGTGAACAAATTTTGTGCACAACTCGGTTCCTCTCATTGACTGCTTGCTTTGGTAAACGCCCCCTCCCCTTTAAGGACAGCCAATGACAGGGCAATTTAAAAAGCCAGCACGTATCTTGGCGCACTGGCCACTTAAAGGGATGTCACGTACAGCCCCCCCTCTCCCCCCAAAAACCAAAGCTCCAAAGCGACGTCTTGGTAGTGTCACGTGTCAGCAGAAGCGCTTAATAACGAACTGGACACCGGGAGGCTTGGGCTGGAGGCGCATGCGCACTGAGCGCAAAATGAGCTTGGAAATGAGGTGCCCCTCTTGGAGTAGTCGACTTTTAAAAAGGCATCGAGAGCCCGTGATATGACGACTTCGCTGGTCCTGCACCCACGCTGGGCGGACACCTTGATGTACGTGTACGACAAAAGCGTGAATGAAGACAACCCGCATAATAAAAACCAAAGCATGGAGGGACTGAGCGGGAACTGTCCCGCCACTCACTGCAGGGACCTGATCTCGCACCCTTCGCTAGGGCGCCACTCTGGAACCATATTGGGTCACCAGGGCTCGGTTTACCCGGACATACCCGCGCAGGACACCGCCAGGCAGTGTCCGGCACCGCAGACCTCCTCGGGCGCGCCGCTGGGTTGCGGTTATCCTTTCGGGAGCCCGTACTACGGGTGCCGCCTGTCGCAGCAGAAGCCGTGCTCTTACCATCCGGCCGAGAAATACACGGAGCCTAACGGACCCCTGCCCAGCGAAGAGCTTTCAGGCCGGGGCAAGGAGTTTGCGTTTTACCCGAGCTTTGCCAGCTCGTACCAGACTGTCCCTGGCTATCTGGACATGTCGGTGATGCCAGGAATCAGTGCGCACCCAGAACCAAGGCACGAGACTTTAATCCCAGTGGACGGCTATAACCACTGGGCGCTGTCTAACGGCTGGGAGGGCCAGGTGTATTGTTCCAAGGAGCAGTCTCAGTCCAGCCACCTCTGGAAATCACCTTTCCCAGGTACATCCCAGAGCAGTGAATAACACCTTCGATGCTAAAAACTGGCCCGGAGAAAGAGATCTGCCGCTGAGTTCACCCAAAACGCCAGTGGAAAAAGCAATTACCTGCAATGAATGCAGCAAAGTTTCTCAAGAGGTTTAGTTATACGTTTGCCTTTGATTTTGAAGTTTAGAGATGAGATGACCTTCTTCGGGCTAAACATGTCAAATGTTTGCTGGAAAACGAGAAAATAACTACTAATCGGGGAATTATTTATATGGCGCTAATATGAATATATGTGATGCAGAAGATAATAATAATAATATTAATAATAATATATTTTTTCAATAATATAATAATTATTATTGCTGTTGTTGTTGATATTATTATTGATATTAGTGATGATGTTAATTACAGTTAAACCGTACAGTAATGCCTGTGTATGAGTGTTAGGCAGAGCTTAACATAGACCTACATCATAATCATTATTATTATTATTATTATTATTATTATTATTATTATTATTATTATTATTATTATTATTATTGTTGTTGTTGTTGTTGTTGTTGTTATTGTTATTCATATTCTTATTAGTGGTCATAGACGGTGCTTTAATGTACATATATTTGTGTGTGTGTGTGTGTGTGTGTGTGTGTGTGTCTGGGGAGGGGGAAGCAGCCCCTTACATGGGCCTTCATTTGTATCTTCAGGCCTGTGTTTTTTTTTTTTTATACATTTCTCGAACTCTGAAGAAGACCTGATGATCTGAAAAAAACACACTTCTGAACGGAAGTTCACACTGAAGTTCCAACAGAATTTATTTGTCTCTTTCTAATTCTAGTTAACTGTTCCTACACTCGACTGTATTGCACTCGATAGAAGCAAGGGTTCTAATATGATCAGACACTGATATTGTGGCTTCTGTTCTTCACCGCCTTCCAAAAAAGTCTGGAACATTTCCAAATGGCACGTTCCCTGCGGTCAGTCGTCATTTTTAATAGGCTACAGTTTGTCTCTCTATTGTCTTCAGTAAGACTGTCTATTAACTGTTCAACACGACCCCATAAACACTGCTAGTTAATCTTTAGTCCTGATCCGCGCACGTTCTCTTTTAATTAATTGAAATATATTCCCTTTAATGAGTTAATAGAGATGCAAGAGAGAAAACAATGCAATCACGTCCTGCATCAATGAGAAATGAAAATCAAACACTGATAATAAGCATAACTCAAAATCAGAAGACCTGAATCCATGATCTTAAAAGTTCCCTTTAAACAGGAACCGAAGCTGCGTTTGGTTTGATGATTAATATTTTTATTTAATGTCGCGTCATTAAACTGAAAAATCTTTTTAGAAATTCACGCGCTGATGCGAATGCTAATTTGCTGATTTAACAGGTGTGAGGTCATTAATCTGAAGGCAGGCGATAAAAGAACTTTTGGAAGAGATGCAGAACTTTGCGCAGCCGCTATTCTTGGCAAGATCATTGATTTACAGCCAGTTATTCATTTCAGAAGTGTCAACACCTGCATTTTGATTAATACAGTAACCATTTAAGGCTCAACTGATCCAAGATTCAAGATTCAAGCTCTTTATTAGTCACATAGACAGTTAAACACGCACAACCTGCAGGGAAATGTGTCCCTGAGTTGCGCCAAGACTGTGCAAAGACATGAAATAAGAAAAAAGAGAACTAATTCTAGATACAACATAGAGGGCGAGCGTAAAAAAATTAAGATAAACTAGAAATAAAGTGATAAAATAAGGTAATAAGATAATAATAATATAAGATAAGGTAAATCTAGATTAAAAGCAGCCGTAAAGGTAAATAACGCATATACATGAATTTACAAATATACACACTTCTAAGGTAAAGAAACCCTAGAAAAGAAAAAGGAATGAGGATATGCAATGATGCAAAGAAATATGCAAAAACCCAAGAATGAAAGTGTATCGTAAAAAATAACAAACTGGACCAATGAGAGAAGACTCACCAGATTTGTGTTCAGTTCTAGAAGCACACATCCTAATTTGAAACGCATTCAATGGTCGAAAAACTGTCTAGTCTTCTTAACACGTGTGAAAATATTTCGCTTGCACTTCAAGATTTCATACTTTAACTGCGTCACCATCCTCAGTCACTATAATACTCACACAGTCATGTATTTCGACATTTTTAACATTCAGAATGTTAATTCTCATTTCTCCCTAACATTTTCCAGAAGATCAATTGATAGGTGCAGCAGTATAGGAATGACTGAACGAAGATATTTTTAGACAGAAAACGAAATTGTGTGAATTTAGAAGCGACAGCTCTCAAACTGCCCATAATTGTGCTGAAATACTTTTTTATTTTCATCTTTTCATGAAAAGGGTAAAAAAAATAACAGTTCAAACGTTGTTTTCTGTTCTGATGGGTCGAAAGACACCGCGCGCTCAGCTGAAAGAATGATTTTCTCTTCGGGAAATCAGAGTGAGGAGTTCATGATCGTTCCTCAGTCTAGTGCGTTTATTTGGGCTCCATTCATGTTTTCTATCCTTCCTTTCTTGACCTTGTTTGCAGACGTGGTGCCTCTGCAACCAGAGGTCAACAGCTACCGGCGTGGCCGCAAGAAGCGGGTGCCTTACACCAAGATCCAGTTAAAGGAGCTGGAGAAGGAGTACGCCTCCAGCAAGTTCATCACCAAAGACAAGAGACGCCGAATCTCCACCGCTACCAATCTCACCGAACGGCAGGTCACGATCTGGTTCCAGAACCGACGCGTGAAGGAGAAGAAGTTCGTCTGCAAGTCCAAGTCGAGCACCCACATGCATGCCACCTGATTGTGGTCCGACCAAAATCAAGCAGTTCTGCTGAAATATTTATTTGTTCTGGCAGGGCTGGCGTACCTGGTCTCCAACTTTCCTTTGCCATCAACCAAATCTGGCAAATAAAGAAAAGAGATGTGCTAATAAGAAACGTGTAAAGTGTAGTCTGTCATCTTTTTAACGGGATGCTCTGGTGGGATCCACGTCAGGTGCCCGACAAATGTACCATAATGGATTTTACTAAAGACAGGAATGAAATACTATGCTTTCTTTGAGTCACTTTCCATAAAGCTCATCTTTCAAACGCAGTCTTTCTTGTATCCGAGTCCTGGGATGTGAGCAAGGCTGCTATTATGAAATCGCGCAGTTCCACTGCTTTGTTATTTAACTGAGACTCTGGTGAGTAAGGAGTTGTAAATTGCTTCTGTTTTATGATCACCTTCTCTCAGTGGAGGATGTTTCTCTGTCATGAAACTGGAATGTTTGTATTGCCTTGTGGACATTAAAGAGTATTGCATATTGTCGCACGTACTTCTGCCTGGATTCGTGTAGCGCCGATTTGTGTCGTTTTCATTTGATCTGTTGGCTCATTTGATAAAGCTGAGCAATTCTACGTGTTTGTCTCCAGTTTATTCCATCAAACACACAACATCAACACGATGAATAACAATATATAAAATGGCCTTGGCAGTGGGTCTCTGTTTGTGTGTGTGTGTGTCTCTGTGTCTGTGTTCATATGTTGATTATTGGAGTTAATACAGTTTAAGGCTTGAGAATATTGTGTATTTATGTATTGATGTATTTATGAAGAGCGATGATTTAAAAAGACATTGAAGGTTTTTACCCCTCGTTGTAGTGCCTCGCTGTTGTAAACACATTAATGTACCAACAAATTATTCGTTGTTCATTTTCCTGTTACCTATCGAAGATTTTTTTCTCGTATTAAGAGGAGCATGAATTGCAAATTGGAGAGTGTGATATGTAACAACAAAGGCTGATCAGTCGTTCAAAACTTTTCAAGAAGACTTTTCGATTAAAGAAATTACAGCTAGCTGTTGATAATAAGATCGATAGTATAAATCACTTTATTTAATTTTGGTGTGCCTATGAAGCGCTCCGATTTCCTTTCATTCTATATTACGTTTTGGACAGAAAAACAAAATTGTAAAACATAACTTTCGACTGCCGAAGACAAAAGGTCCATTTTTGTATTTGATGAAGTTGTAGCGCATATCGGGGCTCCAGAAATGAAAGAGTTTAAAGATACAAAGAGATATGAATTCAAATGTGATTTTGGCTAAGAATATCAGCACAACACATTTACTGATAAAAACCTGCTGTGTGCTACTAAATATCAGGCCTGGTTTTTCATCATGCCGGACTCTGGTGTAGATTCTGGTGTAGCCTTACTGGTAGGCAAAGCGGGTTTTTCCATTTGGATTTTCACAACAACAACATCAACAATAAAATCTTCTAGACGCTAAAGTCAGTGAAGCAGTCAATATATCTCGATAAAGCAAGTGACTTGAAGTAGCTTCCACAAGCATTTTTCAGACATTTAGCACGTCTTTCTATAGCTGGCCTATAATGGCAGACAGACTCGCCATCCATTGTGTCTTTACGCGGCTACCCTTGACCATGACTATGCAGTCTCTTTGACCTTGACACAAAAAAGCTCTGCAAGCACGGGAAGAGTGGCTTTCCTTCCTTTAATGGCGCAAAGGTGACGTGGGTAGCAGACGGGAAAATGTGCCGATGCACTCTCAAACGGTCAAGTTTAAAAACGCCACATGTCCAGTGTATGTAGCCTGACGATATACCCCACTGAACTTTACATGATCATTGTTTAATCTTAGCCCAAGGCCACTTTTCGTAACATGGTATGTGACGGAGTTTATTGCTATTCTCACCACCCCGCAACTCCTCTAATTTGATCAAACTGAGGCTGAGTGGAGAGTGTGGTATTTTGACCGTGGATAACAGGTAGAGCACTGACGCAGTGACTGCATCACACTGGCTTGGACAAGTTCGAGCTGTGAAGTCTCTCCATGATTCACTGAAGACAAATAATGAATCTGCCTTCACGGACTCGGAACACCGGTGTCTGTTTTGGTCACACTAATGTGCGACTTTTGGACCAACGGGACGCATCCGTAACAGGTAAGTGCTTACGATTATTAATAATTCTGCCCTCGTCCTAATAGAGCTTAGTGTTATTTTACCCCGAAATGCTGCAAAAGCAGGGTTGAAAATGGCTGACCGTGTTTTAAAAAGGTTACTGCGTTCAGACCAAAACAAATACTCCTAGATGATCCAGTGTAGCAGCCATTTTAAATAAAGCTATGAATTTGATTTATTTCATGTCCTCAATGGGACAATTGGCCTAAAAGTAGGCCTTCTCTCAATATCCCTTCAGTCTGAAAGGTAAAACCACTTAAATGTATTATTAACTCAGCCTTGCTTTGGTTTGTCTCATGATGAGCTTGAGATTAGGGTTAAGCCTAAAATCTTCTTGGAAAATCAGGTCAAGTTTTGGTGATTGCGATTTTTTGGAGCGTGGTCGATTTGTTATTGTCATTCTCCTCGTCATTAGCAATGAAACCAAGAGCAGTGTTTTCTGCACCATTTTCCTTTTAATCAACTCGCTGCTTCGCTGCTTCGCTTCTAGTCTAAATCATTTTCCAGAACTCGCCCTGGGACACAAGAGAGAACTGTAATAATGATCTGTTTAATTTGTTTCTCCTTTTTTTATCATATTTTTCATAGTCACAGTAAAAAATAAAACAACTACCATGTATTAAATTATTTGATTCGTGTCATACTGATGTAAGTTTGATGAATTTTAAATTCAGTCAGTGTGTTCTATGATGTTTTGGTCTCATGAGAAAATAATAAGACAACAGATTTATATAATAAGATGTAAAGAACTGTGTGTTTGTAAGCACCTTCATAAATGAAGGTAAATAATGCGAATTTATTTATTTTAAACGTACATTTTATTAACCTACTAGAAAAACTGAATAAATAAATGCACGTACTAGCTATTTTATTTTTATTTTTTATTGCTATGTGTTTCGTATGCCTTCAAATAAAGCTTTTTTTTTTTTTTTTTTTGTCCTGGAAAAAAAACATTTCCAAGGAAATGTTGAAACAAGTGAAGAAGCTTCGAAAACAAGCCCTTTCACAGTGAATTAATGCTCACTTTGCTAGAAATGAAAGACTATAATAATAACATTAATAATCTTTAATGTTTCCTATGAAAGCAGATGAATAAGGTCAACAAGTACAATTGTCCAGTTTAGGATGAAACATGGATGGCAGGGTTAATTTCCCAGTCTTGCCTCAAGTGTGGTTGGCCACAGAACAATAACGGTTGATTTACGTCCACAAAACTCAGTCTAAAGCTGAAGGACTTGATTCCTTACAGAGTAAAAATAGGCCTGTTCCACCCTTCAGTTTGGACTGAGAGTCTGATAAGATGGTGCATAACAGCCTCTAGTGGTGAGTGTGAGTAAACGCAGGCCCACCTTTTTAAGTGTAAGAAATGAAGGAACTGATTAAATTCTGCTGTTGGACAAAAACTCTTCAAACAAATGTTGCCTCAAACAAAATCCTGTCTCATGTTCTTAAACATTAAGTGCACAATCCCATTCGAGGAAGTGTCAACAGCTCAACCAACATTCACATTATTCCTCATGAAGCTTTAAACATCATGTAGTGTTAAAACAACACTGCCAACACAGCTATTCTTGATAGTGTAAACACTTTGTCATTTTTTAATTTCATGTCAAGTGTCTTCTGATTTTATAATATATGAAACAGCGAAGCATCTCCCTGAGCCACATATATTTACATCCGAAATATAAAAATAGACAGGATAAAATGAAATAAATGAAAACCAAGAGTGAGGAAAATAGATTTTAAAAATATATATATTATCTATATATATAAAATATAATGAATAATATATTTACATGTTTAAAGATAGTCAGCACTTACCTGCAACGAGAAATCAAGACGATCAAAAGTCAACAATGTATCTATCTATCTCTCTATCAATCTGTCTATCTATCTATCTATCTATCTATCTATCTATCTATCTATCTATCTATCTATCTATCTATCTATCTATCTATCGTGGCGAAAAGGATTAACTAATTTACGAGCGATTTTAAACTCGCGTTTTGTTTATTAATCTTCTGGATGTGCAAAAATAGTAGATCATGTCTTGTCTTGACTTTGGATGCAATTTTTTATGCTGAAAAAAATAACAAAGCGTAAAGAAATGTATAGAAAGATTAGTTTCTGGGTAGGCTTTAGAACAATATAATAAGTTCATAAATGTGTAGTTTAAACATTCATTCGGTGTATATATGTTCAAATTATTTCAACAATCATTTTTTACTTTATTGGTAACAAGGTGTCTGTTTCATGTCTGATCAATAAAGAACTTTTACTTAAATAATGTAGACTTTAAGTTGAAGTAGTCCAAATAAACTACACTAGAATAAGGAAATGACACTGAAAATCACCCGATTCGCGCTTTCCAGTAAACCATTAGACCATTTCCATGGTGAGGAAATTCTTACATGTGTGCAAACACTGATTCTTTGGCAGTCTTCACGCCATGCTTGATCATCATTTTTCCAGATTTCCAGATTCAGAGTATTGGAACCTTTTTTAATGTTCTAATTACATTTTAATGTCCTGCGCTGTAAAGTGAAATCCTGACGGGCTTTTACAACTGCTGTTGAAGGAAACACCCTTTGTTTTTTCCTGTCTGGACTGGGATTCCAGGACGGTCGTTTGGATGCGCCCAGACATCTCTGCACTAGACAGTGACCTTGAACTGAGGACGCGCCAATGAGAAGCTTTTCTTAAAAACTACTAAATCCGGAGAGGGGACTAGAAAACTCCAGAAGAGCATGATCGTTTCCAAAGATTTTCCACAAACAGCGTGCTTTCTTGGTGCGTATGGGAGGTTTTAACGAAGGTGAAGACTGGAGAAAGGTTTTCGGATGTTGGTGACTAAGGACGTATGAACCCTGAACCCACGTGTTCTCTCTGGAATGCCAGGTCTGTAAGATTTTTTACCAACTTGTCGGGCAAATGGTTTGCTTTAATATCAGTCATATTTTGAAAACTCACCCATGCTAACTCGGTTACCTTACTCAGCACACAGCAGATTCGGCCTCTGTTGGTTGATTGGCTGGTCTATGGCCACTTGTTTACAAATACGTTGCTGTCTGGTCAGAATGCCTACATTTGGAGGGAATCTAATTGGCTCCTGATAGAAATCTATCCAAAGTTTTTGATGAATGTGTAAAATTGACTGCCTGGTGTTTATTTGAGGCCACCAAGAGATGCAATACTTATTCCAGCCACACTCCTTCGATTACTTTTCCATGAATAGCAAAGAACTGCTGAAGTGCAAGATGACAAAAATGCCTGGTGATGCTTTAGAGCCTGTGAGTGTGAAGTGAGAGCAAACGTGGCCAAGAAAAAAAACCTAAATATTTATAGTAGCATATCACTTCACCGATTAACGCATCGTCATTGGCATTGCAGAACATGAATAGGTTAAAAAATAGCTCAGAACCTTCATTCAGTTGTCAGAAAGTTAACTTTGTGAGCTTTTCGGTGATTAAGTGAAAATGAAACATGTCCGTTTTTCTGCATCTGTCACTGACTGATACACCAAATACATCTGGGCAAGTTTCATTATTACACAACTTTCATTATTTCCTTGTCATGAACATTTTTCAGCTAAGCATCACTATGCTTTTTAGCCGAACCCCTCGTAATCTATGCTCTTTAATATTACATGAATCAAGGTCATATTAAATACGATAGTTATATCTCCTTTATGTAGTGAAGGAGGGGAATGAATAAAACATTTCAGTGCAGCCAAGGAGCGCAGATTGCTGACAAAGCACCTCAGGCATGGAGTGCCTCTATATGTCTTATATCGTACTGCATATTTTATTTTTTATTTTCTCTCTTTCCTGTGTCTATCCCCCATGCACACTATTATAATAATATATATTATGGATATTCTAGTTATATATATATATGTATGTGTGTGTGTGTGTGTGTGTGTGTGTGTGTGTGTGTGTGTGTGTGTGTGTGTGTGTGTGTGTGTGTGTGTGTGTGTGTTAAAATGCAAAGGCAAAAGTTTTTATTCTTCGCCACACACATACACTGGCTCCTCTTCTAATTTGCCCATATCGGTTGTATTTTGCATTTCAAGCAAAATAGGTTGAAATAGTCACGTGAAAAATCCATCTTTTTTATTTGAAGATTGCTTGTTGAATTGCCTTTAATAGCATTCTCCAAACATATAATTACAACAATTCATGAACTTTTTTGTAGCCGAAAATATGGTCTGTCTGGTGCATTGCTACTCGGTCTTACTCAAAGTGGCGCATTTTATTTTTGCACTAGACAGAAATCTCCGATTATTGCAGAGTCTGGATGATTATGACAAATGAATGCTGTTTCACGGCTTTTATAAACTGCTTAAATCCATATGTGGCGTATTTTTTAACGTTCAATTTACTTAAGTTATGTATTTATAGCACTCTGCTGAAGATCTCCTGCATGTGCGCGATATGAAGGGCGGCTGCTTTTCTTTCAGGGATCTGCTGGAAAAATGTGTCAACAGGTTGCAACAAAAATAAGAAAGCAAATCATTAAAAAGAAAAAGAGTCCTGTATATAAATCACGGGTTAGGGTTAGGGTTAGGGTTAGGATTAGGGTTAGGGTTCGATCTCCACCATTCTTTTCAGCCTAAAATACACGCCTAAAATGACCCCCTGCGCGTGCGTTGCTGAGAGTTTTCATTTGGCTTTATTTTCTTTATAGCTGATTTAAAAAGCTTATAAAATCCGTAAGACAGAAGTTGATGTTTTTTTTTCCTCCTTTGGTCAAAAGTGGGCGGCACCTTCTATAGCCTCCGCACGTGATTCACGCGCAGCCAATGGCGCGCGCCGCTCGTCTTAACCACGTTAAATGTCAGATTGCTATAAACTAGAAGCTCTTGCTCGGGCCCGCCGAAATGGGCGAGCACAACCTCCTTAATAGCGGTTTTGTGGGACCTTTAGTAAACATCCACACCGGAGACACGTTTTACCTGCCCAACTTTCGCACATCGGGGGGACAACTGGCGGGTCTACCTTCCCTCCCCTACCCGAGAAGGGACAATGTTTGCTCCCTGCCTTGGACTCAGTCGGAGCCCTGCAATGGATACACTCAGTCCTTCTTTAGCAACCCCGTGTCCCTGAACCCCACATTCAACCGATCATGTGAGATTACACGGCCGGAAGAGAGCAAATGCCTGTACAGCAACGCTGCCGGTGGAGGTACCAACCGGGAAAACTGCGCCAAACGCGACGAGAGGGCGCGAGAGGAGTCGTTAGCGCAAGATCACGGACTGCACAACTCCAGCATGATGGGAAGCGGGAGAGTCTATGCAAAGTATGACTACCCACCCACTGCTGCTGAGCACCTAACCCAAGATGCCCCATCCTGTCACTCCCTGGAGTCGGACTCTGGCTCGTCTCACAATGAAGGGGGCAAGGCACCATGCACCATCGCGCACTCCCTCACTTCCCCTGTCACCCATGCCAGCAGCACGGCTCAAGGAGGAGGTGAGTACCCCCTAATTCGTTTGTTTTAATGCCCATGGTGGCCAGTTTCCAGATTTATTGGAACAGCATGACAGCAACAGGATACAAACAATGCATCAGGGAGAAGAGCACTTGCACGTTGAGATGGACACCGCTAGGGGAGGCATTAAGAAAAGCATTTTACTCCCAGCCCTTTCCACAACCGTAAACGCTTATTGAGCTATAAAAAAAAACAGATATTGCGTGTTGAGACGTCCCGCAGTTCCACGGTTTGTCTTGGCAGTAGTTGACCCACCAGTGACAAGTCACTGAGAGAGTGGCTGAAGGAAAGTATCAACACTATCTAAGCTCAGCTGCAAGCCAAGCTTCCTAACGTGGCGGCTCAAATCTCCTCCTAAACCAATGGTACCCTACACGTTGGTGGTTAAAGCTGAGGGTCACGCTCCATAGGTGTCTTAAAAGCAAGGCTATATAACAACTTGAAATTGGTCACTCCGATGCTTTCCTCTGAAGCCACGCGCTGCTTTATACGAAGTATATGTCATCACAGTGTAGACCATAAAATATGTGATCGCACAAAAAAAGGTTGGCTTGGGTCCAGTTTTCCAAAGGCACAGCAGTTTTTAACCTCAAGGCATGAGGCCTCATGTGTTAACTGCTTGGAAATAAGCGGGAGCTCGAAATGATGGAATGACCAGAGCAAAGCAGCGCAACAAAAGCAATGCACTTTCATTTGACCCCATCTGCACGTGCAACCCTGCTCACTTCTTCCTCCTTCTCTCTCTTCCCCATCTGTGGTCAGGTGCTCCATGGTACCCCATGCACACGCGGACCCGAAAGAAGCGCAAGCCCTACTCCAAGCTGCAGCTGGCGGAGCTGGAGAGCGAGTTCATGCTCAACGAGTTCATCACCAGGCAGCGAAGGCGAGAGCTCTCTGACCGGCTCAGTCTGTCGGACCAACAAGTGAAGATCTGGTTCCAGAATCGACGCATGAAGAAAAAAAGACTGCTGCTGAGAGAACAGGCTCTTTCCTTCTTTTAGGGCAAGAAAGAATCACACAGTGGTCGACACAAACCTGTGCGCGGGAAACAATGCGCCCTCGTGCCATAGATTTCAATTTTAGCAACAAAACTTTGAGACTGCAAACAAGCAAGTGCCCAAACGAGCTCCAATAATAGTTTGTCGAGGCATGTACCGCTGTGTTATTGCTTCTACAAACGCAGTCACTTTCGGAAACTGAGTAGTTCCACTTTTGTGCGTTTAATGAAATCCCTGTAAAATCAAGCATCTGGTGATCTAGCATGTCCCTGTATGAGTGAAAATGATATTTTTTAATATGTAAGGCAAAAGACTTCAGATCGTCCATGTGGACATTGCGGTTTGAAGAAAAGATGCGGTTTAATTCACCAAAAAATGCGATTGTACCTTGTTTTCGCATTGCATCAACACAGATTTTCATTGTAAATGACGTTTAATGACGTTTTCAGGTAGAGATAATGGAAACATCATCATAATTTTTTACTAAATTTTGTGCAAATGCGTTAAAACGAGCCAGTCCCTCCTCATAAAAACCAGACAAGAATTAACATAATAATAAAAGAATTACTAGAATGTATTGCCCTCCGTGTGATAATATATATGTAGGGTTTCGGTCTACTGGATGTTTAATGAAATCAAAGTAGCACTCACATTCAATGATCGATACACCTTTGCTAATTTTAATAATGATTTTACATTTTAGGCGCCAGATCAGAAAAACGTTTAGGTCAGGACATTCTTGTGCAGCAGTTCTTGTTGGGAGAAGTGAAGCTGGAGATCAGGGACTTGTCCTTGCTGCTATTTGGGGACACGATGTTGCTCAACAGATTATGGGCGCTTGATCGGTGTTCAGTTTTTGTGGCAAAAGCAGTCATTTACCGCAATAACAGTTGTTTTTTCCCCTCATCTACGCCTCCCTCCAAACTTCTACGGCCCACATAGTGTTCGTATTAGTGTTTAAACCAGAGAGGTGCTTTGTATGTCACAGGTTGAAGTTTAGCAAATAATGAAAATATGAAAATTACTGAGTAAATTAGAGGAACTTCTTAAATGCATTCTGCAGGAGCAAATGAGGAAGAGCTGATCGCTGCAGTTTATCCCATGCAGTGGATAAAATTCACGAGTTGAAGGTGGATTAACAAAGCACTTGAAAGAAACTCCAATCCTCATCTCTGACTGAAATTGATCATCAAATCTTAAACTAAATTTGTGTTGCAGAAACACATTTAACAGTAAACTCGTGTGTTTTCATTTGATCTTTTGTTAAAAAGAATAACATTTATGTCATTAAAAAGCTTGTCCTGCCTGCATGCGTTAGAAGCTTCGTTAGATTGTTCAGCTTCTCTTTATTCTCGACCTTGTCCAATGTAAGTCTTTCTTTTTCATCACTAAACCGTCGTTTCTGTAAAAAAAAGAAAACAAACAAAACAAAAACCAAAAAAAAAAAAAATTTGTGACACTGTTGCTATGCTGTGATCTCTGGCTTATTAATGTGAGTTTTCATTTTGCTTAATGTTTGTCAAGCAACACCTTTCGTTTGTCAAATCAACCAATGACAGTACAGTGAGTGTATCGATGTAAATGTACTGTTAATGTCTATTAAAATCTGTAAAAGTCGTTTTTATTGCAGTTTCATTGTATCTTCGTCTTTGCTTCAGTGATACAGTATAAAGGCGCTTCTTTAAATCCTACATCTGAAAGGATGAGCTTTCAGTGATTGTCTTCCAGAGCAAACAAATCGTTTTATGGGGCAGTGGCTTGCAAGAAGATAACCTGTTAATCCTGTTAAATCCTGTTATAGTTCATTTTATATGAATCGACCACTGTAAGCAATGCTTTTACAAGACTGCAAAGAGGATGCAATAAAATAGCATATCTGCAATGAAAGTCTTTCTGCACGTTCAGCTGTTTTTTGCTCTTTCATTCTCGGACTTCTGTAGTACCTCAAAAGAATTCTGCTGTTCACTGCGTCCCTCCGTCCAAAGGCTCGGTATCTGATGCTCCTGCAAGCTGCCCTGGACCAAAAGCAACACTGATTGCAGCTCAGTGTAAAAACGAATCATTTTCATGGCACGTTCATCTCCACAGGGACCGCACGCGCTCCACGGCAAACTGCGCGTTTTGTTTTTGTTTTAAAAAAAGGGAACATACTGACATTTCCTTCTTGGCAGCAAATTCACACTCTGTGAAATGAGCAAAGTTTTATACTTACGAGCTGCTGTGCGTTCAAGGCCAGTCACTGCTGCAGGGAAAATCTGTAGATATTTCATACCGAATATGTAGGTTAATACGCGTGTGTGTGCGTGTGTGTGTGTGTGTGTGTGTGTGTGTGTGTGTGTGTGTGTGTGTGNTGTGTGTGTGTGTGTGTGTGTGTGTGTGTGTGTGTGTGTGTGTGTGTGTGTGTGTGTCCTGACCTCAGTAAAATCAGAGAAAAAACAGGTCAAACATCCAGAAACACAAAGCATGTAAAGTGTTTCTTTTTTTTTACAGGTTTTAGTTTCCAGGATTCTACACATTATCTTCATTATGTGTGTTTTCGTGTGTATGTATATATACGTATGTCTTTAGATATTTATTAAAACATAACACACATTTCATTTATCCCAACAACAATAAATGGTCAGAATAAATTTCAATTGCGGCTCCGTCTCACAGTAAACTGTTCAGCAGAAGATCTAAAACACTCCTCTCAAGCCCATACAATCACTACTTACTTTAGAGTTTTAGTATTTTTAGATGTCGTGTATTAACACTAGTGTCTAGGACCCTTTATAAATCTCAGGCACCTAGAACCTTTGCACAGTATGGCAAGTATTAAACAAATGGGGCATATTAGCATGCTCTAGAAATACATCCATAACTATAATACCAATGTGTGCACACACACACACACCCACACACACACATATATATATATATATATATATATATATACATTATTATTATACCAATTCATACTTATATATATATGTATGTTTGGGATATAACACTCCACATTCTTGCTAAAGTCCCCCTGGATTCGACTCTACATGTAAAATCAATGCATGGAGAAGAAGGAGTGCTTCAGCTCCTTCACTTCACCAGAAAGAGTTAACAGCCCTCCTCAGGCAGAGCGGATGCAGAAAGAGAAGAATGGAAAGGAATGTCTGGTCCCAGTCCATTGTGCAGCGGTGCAGTTCCAGCAGTAAAGCAGGCTGTTAATGCTTTCCAGACAGGCAAGGTTTTTACTGCTGACAGACTGATAGAGCGAGAGATTGTAACACCTCTGCACTACAAACACCCCCATGTGTCAGTCGGCTAAATGTTAATTATCCTGGAAAGTATGAGCTGTGAGGCAGTTGTGGCGAGTCTGTGCTGCTGGTCTGGTTAAAAAAAGCTGCTTTCATTTTTCTTCTTCTTCTTTTCTTGTGTGAACATTTGAACTGATTAGCTGTAGCCACAGATTTTTAAAACAAATTCATTAAATGTTGCCCACTGGTTGTGTAAAATGCTGTTTTCTTCATTTTCTTTTTTTTACTTTGTTTTCTGCAGGACTGTTTCAGTCCAGTCTCTGTACCTGAGCAGTTCTCCAGATCTTCCTGAAGGACAGTGTTGTTGTCTCTCATGTTCAGTCCAGTCTCTGTACCTGAGCAGTTTGATAGTTCTGTGTTGGTTAATCCACACAGTGATCTACGTCTGAACCTTCAAGCAGAACAAAGCGTCTAACTTCAGACATGAAGCAGTGAAGAACCAGGAGCAGATGATTCCAGATGATCAGGTGATTAGTTTACCGCTGATGCTGAACGCTGAGTAGAACTGCTTTATCTAGAACTTTGTATCTATAGGCTTTCTCGCAGCTTGGAGCTCTAAAACATTTGTTTCCTTCCCTTAATCGAGTCATTCTGACAAAGATAACAGACATAAAATAAAGTTTAGAACCAACAAAGTGATTCTCCACAAAATATAAGGAAATGAAGGGCTCCAGACTTTTTTTTGCACACTACTATAGACACGATTTAAGGTGTTGGACTCACTTTTCGGGTTGATGTTTAGACCAAAATCTGTACATTAATTATGCATTGCTTTGGCAGATGTTCTTAATTTGTTGTTTAAATTTTGTTTTATTTTATTGGACACATTTTCACATCATTTCCAAACCTCAGCAAAGTCTTTTGAAAGCTGCACTCCAGGTGGCCTTTTTGGAGTTTGCAGAAAGTCCATATTGTCCCCCATCACGGTGTAGATAAATGGCAGAATGAGCCCTGTAGGCTTTCTGATTAAATTTGGGAAAATTTAGGCTGAGCTGGGCCTTGGAGCAGAGAGTGGTTGTCAACAAAGTTAGAGGCTTAAACAGAAACCGCATCCACATGGTGAATGGGTCTCAGTCTTTTACGGTTAGAGGACATTTAGACAGCAGAAAAGCTGTAAGCAGACAGAATGATGGAAAGAAAAACATCAGACAGATGGACAACAAACATTAAGCAGGTGGCGCGTAGGAGAGTCCAGAACAAGCTAGGAGATTAGAAACTTTTACAACACCCAAAACCAAACAGCAAACCCTTCCGGTTTGAGTTCAGACAGAACAACAGAAAACGCAGACAAAAGTAAGGACGAATAGTGAAGGAGAAGCAAGGCTGATAGTCATTTTCTGAGCTGCTTATCTTGATTAGGGTTGTGGGCAGTGCTGGAGTCTATCTCATCTCTCACGGGACGAAAATCAGGGACACACCCTGGACAGGTCGCCATGTCAGACACACTCAGACACACCTGGTGATCAGTTTATTGTCTCTAGTCCACCTGACGTGCTGGTTTTTGGACGGTGGGAGGAACCTGGAGCTCCCAGATGAAACGCACAGACGCAGGGAGAACATGTCCACTCTGACTCTGAAAAAACTCAGGCCGTCCCGCCTGGGAGTTGAACCCAGGACCTTCTCGACAGCGCCACCCACTGCACCACCGTGCCAAGCAGATGAAAGATGAAATTTTTAATCACTTACTAGCAGAGATCACAATTTTGATGAATTAGATTTTCCCTTTTACATTTCTTCTTCTAGTGATTACAGCTGTAACCGCAGTGCCTTTCTATTTTTTTGAGGGCAAACAAGTGGATTTTTGATCAGAATTATTACAATTGTGCTTCATTTTTCATTCAAACACAAGGAGCTGCAGTTAGCTCTGTGCATTTTGCTGCACAAAATGTTTAAACACATTGGTAAAAAAAATCAATCCTGTCCTCCTCTCTAGGGAGCATGTTTTTGGCCTGCAGACTTTCTCGTGATCCAGAATCCTGCCTTTGCTGCAGGTCAAATCAGCGAAGCGTGCGAAGCCATTGTTTGGAGTTACTGGGAAAAAATGGTGTGTGTGTAAAAGTGTGCAAATGGCTCATGGCTGGTTTTGGGAAGGTGTGTTTAAAAATGCATTTGTGTCCTTGCAACAGGAGAAGGGTTGGGCTGTATATCTTGGACAGGGGAGTGGATCAGATGGGCGATCAAATGCTAATCATTCCCTTTTGGCCCCCCGAGTATAAAGCTGTCATTAATTTTGTGGAATTACATCAAATCCAGAACATTCTTCACGCGGCCTGCAGCCCAACGACAGTTATACGATGAGCAGTGCTGCACTAAGCAGATGGGACAGCTCAGCTTTGCATACTAACTACCTTCATCCCTCACTGCCGCCCTCCGTCCTCCATCCTCCATCCTCTTCTATTGCCCCCCGTTGGGCTATGTCTCTGCGTTTTTGGGCGCTCTGGATGAGTCTCTGCTCGCGCATCTCTGTGTACCTCGTAAGATTCGATGTTGCTTCTGTTCTCCATGATCAAAAACAAAACCGCAACAACAAAAAACCTAGTAGGTCATGTCTTATTTTGCAAATGAGATGATTTATGTATAATTAAGTGCTGAAGAAACTGTGTGTGAACGGAGCCGGACATCCGAAGAATGAGCTGCTGGTGGAGATGCTGTCTGGGATGGTGTTTTAGTTTGGAGAAGATTCTGGACTAAAACTGAACCCGTTCATG
This sequence comes from Hepsetus odoe, assembly GCA_017165825.1. Lineage (NCBI taxonomy): Eukaryota > Metazoa > Chordata > Actinopteri > Characiformes > Hepsetidae > Hepsetus > Hepsetus odoe. The sequence goes on from CM029393.1 coordinate 10,861,961, forward strand.
GTGGAGAGACACGAAGAACAGAGATTTAGTTCACCGTCCCACAGAGACACGTGGAGTCTCACTGGGGGACAGAAAATACGTCTGGTTCCATTCACCATCACTGTGAAGAACGCTGAACCCTCTGGATGACTTAACTTATAATGAATTGTGAGGAAATTTTGGAAAATCTGTGGAATTCCCATTTAGCGGTTGACTATTTAAGCGGGATTGATGCTCCACGCGTTAAACCGACGTCAAATAAAACAACTGCTGATACTTTTTCAACACCAGCTTCTCAGATTCATTGCAAAAGATGTTTGAGTGTCAGATTTGATAAAGCAGGTTAGATCAATGATCTTAAAGTGAAAGTGACTATTCTTGTCATTGCGAGGTCACAGCACAGCAGACAGTGAACCACAACGAAATCGGACCTCCGCATTTAACCCATGCAAACACCGTGCAGCAGTGGGCAGCTATTGAAAGCACCCAGGGAGCAGTGACAGGGACGGTACCTTGCTCAGGGGTACCTCAGGACAACCTACTGGTGAGGGAATCGAACCCACAATCTTCCGATGCAGGGCAACTCCCTCACCACTAGACCACCGCTGCCCCAATTAAACCTGGTAAATTAAAGCTGCAGGCGCGAAGCAGACGTGCTCCTATTTGGACTACTTTAGTCGAACCCAGGGCAAAATATATAGAACATCAGGCTGATTTTTCACAAACGCGCAATGTTTTTCCTCAAAGGCCGAGACGCCTCGAACCCAGCGCCCTTCCAGACAGCGGTGTGGAGCTGCGAAATGAAGACACAACCTCAGAAATGCTGTTTCAATCACGGGTCCTGTCGTCCACGCTGTCTCTCCTTCCACCGCTCGCTGTGATGATTTATGCCAAGCTTTTACATGCAGCTTCATCAAATACGCCTCCTCCATCTCCCATCATCTCGAACCCGCTCTCCCGGTCCCATTTGATCCTCCGTTAATGACCTTGACCCAATCGCATCCCAATCGCACCCTCGATTACCATCACCCTGATATTCTGCCAGACAATCAAGCAGGGACACGTCAGGCAGGAGACTCATAACAACCAAAGCAATTGCTCCAGGTTTTCCCTGAAGGATCGTCACACAGTTTATCAATAGGTTCGGAAAAAAAGAATATAAAATGCTCTGGGGTAGATTTAACCAGCAGGGGACATTTCTAGTCCTCCCTTAAGAAAGGACATTCATCTGAAATACAAAAAAGCACAACATTTTACTTTAAAAGGCAAAAAATCTTAAAAAGGATGAACACCCCCCCCGCCTCATTAGAAGCTGCTCTGAAGAATCCGTTTTCAATTTAGCAGTTTTTCACAGAATGTTTCATTTATATCTAATATTTTCCCGCCCTTGGGCTCTTGATCAAAGAACAGCATTAAAAATGTATATTTTAAAATGAAAAACTTTGGTTTATGTCCTAATGATTCCACTTCATTTTAATAAAAGATGACAAAAGACAATTAAATAGAATTATTTCAACTATCACATTGTCAAAATGTTCATTTTAACAGCAATTGTGGTTATGATTACTGTAGAAATAGTTTATAGAGACTTGTTTGATGCAGATTATTATTATTATTATTATTATTATTATTTTATTATAAGGAATTATAGAGGTCACATGGTGTAATAATATGTGTAATAATAATAATATTGTAATAGGTAAATTATAAAGGCTTCTACAAATTTTAGATTAAAAAGTGAAAAAAATCCATTTTCCCCTCAAGATTAAATAAACTCTTCTCTCCAGTCGTCCCATCACCCCCCCCTTTATCATATTTTTTAAATAATACATTTGCTTGTACAACTTAAACCTTCACAGATGATTTTTTATGAGGGAAATATTGGTTTACTGCCTGGGAACTGCAGAGACATCTCAACCACAGCCATTCAGGACACGCGAGTTTGGTTGTCGGGGGGTTACCTTAAATTTTATGTTGTTTGAGAGGCAGAAAGAACAAGACGTTCTGGAAAACAGATGGAAACGTGAAGGACCTGTACGGTTTATGATGGGATATTTCATCCTTAAACTTGAAATACAGCACCTGTATTGTTTTGGACCTATTGGTTGGCCTGACAGCTCAAAGTTCAGCATATATATATATATACCTGACATAGACTGTCCTATAAATAAATAAATATTTTACTACATTTAGAGCATTTAGCAGACACTCTTATCCAGAGCGACAGCCATGTCCTGATTACAGGGACAGTCCCCCTGGAGACACTTGGAGTTAAGGGTCTTGCTCAGGAACCCAATGTTGGTGGTGCTGGGATTCGAACCTGAGACCTTTTGGTCCAGGTATCCCACCACTAGACCACCATCACACCTACATTTGTATTCTTCTGTATGATATAAACTCTTCAGGAGAACAGAATTGTGTATAAAATATAAATAAAGTATCTGTCTGTCTGTCTGTCTGTCTGCCCATGTGTCCATCCATCCATCCGTCCGTCTCTCTGCCCACATGTCCGTGTTTTCATCCATCCATCCATCCATCCATCCATCTCAAGAAGTTCAGACCAGTGGAGACTTTGCCTCTTCTATCATCTTTGATAACACAGAGAGAAACATCCTGATTGGATGTATTTGGTCTTTGTTTCAAATTTAACAAGTGTTTTACAAATATTCGTGTGGGACGTTTACACAGTAATAAGCAATAAACACACTTCGTTACTGTATTTAAGTAGAACGTTCAGATTTCAGAACAGATTCCTTCTTTCAGTCCGAACATCTGAGTTTCTGCATTATTTTATCCTCCATCACCTTCCCAACATCCAGACCGTCTCAGACTAAATGGACACAAACACAGAAGAGATGTCCCTCTGTGTGTCCATCGGTGCAGGACAGAGTGGAGGAGAGTGAGAGAGAGGACAGGGAGAGTGGACGGTGGAGTTCAGGGTGTGTGGAGTGTGTGTCCGTGATGGAGAACTAGTAGAGACGGTGATGAAAGTGAAGCGGTGAAGTTCATGTGGATTATTTTCAGTAGATTGTTTTTGTGGGAGGCTTTATTATATTTCTTTATTATATAATCTGAATTCTATTAATATAGAGTGAGCATTGAAATGGCCTTCAAAGGTTCATATCTTCAATTGTACTGATTAAAGAAGAAGAATCCAGGAGTCCAAGAATCTCAGTGCTAATGATATTTGTAACCTGACTTGGCAATAAAACCAGTTTTCCTCTCCCGACTCTCCAAACTGCCAGTGGTCACTAGTTTGCATTTTATGGACAAACAGTGCTTCTCTGCACATGCATCTCTTCCTCCCCTGCCATCTGCTCCAAAGCACCTCCTCTGCTGTAAAACACCATCACCTCCTCCCCCTCTAGCTGCAGGATCAGCCAGCGTTCCCCGAGTGAAATCTCACCCAGGGCCTGCAGCAAACCGCCAGCTCACAGTGCCCGTATAACGGAGCTGACTGCACTGGCTGGTGGGACAATAAGAAGGCATCCCATCCAAATCCCCATCCCCGTGGGAAATCAATCAGCAGAGCACTCTAATCCACCCCAATGAAGCTCTTTTATGGGTAAATGAACCTCCAAGAAATGCATTGGCTGAGAGAACGCTCTGCCACAGATTCACTCTTCAGGTCCCCCTTTTTATTGCTAAAAACCCTCTAGGCAGCAGAAAAATGGATGGTGATTGTGAAAACTGAGGCTGGGCTGCTTTACATGCACACCTACACGCCGTCGAGCAGAAGACACACATGGACGACTGGTGAAGTTTCTGTTCCACCTCAAAAATAGTGCAGCACTCAGCAGAACATCACCTTTAAATTACACTGCCATCTAGTGTTCACTACAGCAAACAACAGAACATGAACTAAAACTAAAGAATTAGTTTTTCTATGTATCTGTCTGTCTATCTGTCTGTCTGTCTGTCTTTCTGTCTATCTGTCTTTATTTCTATCTATCTATCTATCTATCTATCTATCTATCTATCTATCTGTATCACCTTTTCTCTGCACAGCTGCCTATGCTCCATCCCGGACTACATTTCCCACAATGCAACAGTGACGAAGTTGTGCAAGTCTGCATGTGTGTTTGTTATTGTTGACAGTGAGCTCTTCATTAAGAGGAGCATCGTCAGTGAGTGTGTTTCTCCCTGCAGTGGAGCTCTCAGGAGAAAAACAGTCCTGACCTGGAAGTGGAGGAGTTTCAGCAGAAGGTAAGAGTTACTCTTCCCTCTGTTCTCTCTTTTCTCTCCTTTCTCTCTGTTCACTCTGTTTTACAGTTCTACTGTAATGGAAAAAGAAAACGTACTGCCAACTTTCCCTTAGATATAAACATCTATCTATCTGTCTGTCTTTCTGTCTGTCTGTCTGTCTGTCTGTCTATCTATCTATCTATCTATCTATCTATCTATCTATCTATCTGTCTGTCTGTCTGTCTGTCTGTCTGTCTGTCTAGCCACTTTAGCTATTGTTGTTGTTGTTGTTGTGCTGCATGTTCTCAGCCTCCATAAATAGAATATCTTTCACGATTCTTCAAAACTCCAGTTACTCGTGAGCCTTAACAACTGATAATTTCCTCTGAGAAGTTACAGCAGATATCTGATCATGGAAAACGTTGATGAATGCTTAATAATAATCATTTTTTAAACAGACAGTTCAGGAAAAAGCTGTGCATCTGCTACAGAAACCTTCAGTTAAGCAGCCCTCCCCCGGCTCCTCTGTGGTTGTGGTTTCTTGCCCCATCATTAATCTGATGCCATCAAACCTTAATTGCCCCATCACTGCTGTAAAAAAGCCTCTCAGGGTAAATATTCCTGGAACGCTGTTGCCGCCCTCTCTCGAGTCATTTCACAACACTCAGTAATCTAATAGCGTCGAGCTCTTCTTGTAGGTTCACTGGAAAGCAGCTAAATATAGCTGAGGTTCTGAACACAAACAGGCGCGAGGCCGTCATTGTCGTTCAGTCGGCCCAAACCCCAAACAACTCCACAAGAGGAGCTGGTTGCCATGGAGATTTAAAACATATTAGATTGGTTTCTGTCTGTCTATATATTTGTTTATATATCTGTCTGTCTCTCTGTTTAGACAGAACGATAAATAGATAGATGCGTGTGTGTCAGTATATCTGTTTACCTGTTTGTGTATCTGTCCATCTGTCTGTCTACCACTGTTTCTTGGTTAACTTTGTGTGTTTATATATGTATAGATAGTTTATCTATCTATCTATCTATCTTTCTATCTATCTATCTATCTATCTATCTATCTATCTATCTATCTATCTGTATCAGCTCTTCTGTTCTGTGCCTCAGTGTCTCAATGATTCTTCAGCTGTTTTTATTTGCTTTCATAGACCTCACACAAGTTAAGCTGGTTGCCATGGAAACGCCTTGGGGGGTGAAGTTCAGGAACGTGGACCAGACGTATTTCCCTCAGACCCGGGTCGAATGCCGCTACACCATAAACGGCCACCACAAGTGGAGCAGGCGGGACTGGATCGGCCTCTTCAAGGTAGACGTCCCTGAAACGACAGCCTGATGGGAGCGGAGAACTTTCCCATTCATTCTTCTCTGGTGTTGCAGGTGGGATGGACGTCCGTCAGAGACTATTACACCTTCGCCTGGGCTCTCGTTCCAGAAGGGTATACGGCTGGTGCGGAGGTGAACTGCAGCGTCCTCTTCCACCGTATGTGATTGTCTCTCAGGATTCTGCGGTCAGACTGCTCCGACGACATGAAATAAAAATCAGTTTTAGATACACCAGAATGAAAAAATGAAAGGAATGAAAAAATAAAACGAAATAAAATAAAACAAAATGAAATGAATTAAAATTTACATTAAAAATGGAATAATTCTACATGAAAACTGTTCAGATTACTAATATATCTGCAAAAATCAAAAAAAAAAATTGAGACAAAATACAGGACAATACAGAAAAGCATTTGTATTTCGTCCTCTTTCAGCCTCTTATCTTCCAAGCCCCGGTGGGACGGCATTCCGGTTCGTATACGTGGACGAGTTGGGGGACATACAGGCAGTGAGCCCTCAGTTTACCTTCTGCACACCAAGGCCTTTGGATGAGCTGGTGACGCTGGAGGAGGAGAGGAATGGAGGAGAAGAGAACGAGGGCGAGGACTTGCTGATGGTTGTCCCCAAAGCTCAGATACTGCAGGTCAGAAGCAACTGATTTAAGGAAGATGGCGAGGAACGGTGGGTGGAGAGCTGACCTGTACCGGGTTTTTGTCAACAGAGTCACCTGGAAGCCTGTCAGGAGGAGTTGAGGCAGTTACAGCAGAAGCTGGATGCCACCACTGAAGAGGTGGAGAAAGACAGGGCAAGAAACGAGACGGCGAGAAGAGATTTTGAGAAAGAGCGGGAGGAGATGAGGAGTGAGATTGGAGAACTGAGGGAAAGCCTGAGATGCAGCGTGGAGAAGATCGAGAAAATGGTAGAGAAAGAAAAGGTATTGAAGGGGTGGAAATTCTAAAGCTTTAAAAAGGTTCCATGTCATGGAAGTCCTCCCTTTTTTTAAAGGAAATGTGATGAAGTTACTGTGTAAAGCTGTAAAATCACTCAGTGTAGCTCATGTATGAACTCTGTGTAAGAAAAGCATTTTGTGATGTCATATTAAAGAGCCAAAAACTGTTTAAACCCAGCCATTCATCCTGAAGTTAAAAAAGTATTGGGTTTTGAACGTGGGACAACACATGAGGGCTTGAAGACGAAAAACGGGGTGGAGCTGGAGGCGTCACAGTTAAAGATGCTGAGATTTGCATCAGGAGGGACGAGGATGGACAGAATCAGGGACTAGTATATTAGAGAGACAGCTCAGGTTGGACAGTTAGGAGACAGAGAGAAGTGAGACGGTGCTGGTTTGGACATGTCCAGAAGAGAGACGAGGAGTATATCAGGAGAAGGATGTGGAAGATGGAGCTGCCAGGAAAGAGGAGAAGAGGAAGGACAACGAGGAGGTTTATGGACGCGGTGAGAGAGGACATGCAGGGGGACGGTGTGAAAGAGGAAGACACAGAGGACAGGAAGAAAAGAGACAGATAATCCGCTGTGGAGACACCGAATATAAATGTTATAAGTGGTTTTAAATGGACCTCAAGGCTAAAATGCAAAGAAAACACCAACGAATTTGTGTTTAAATTGTTTCCTCGGTTCCGGTTTTTGTTTTGATGTCAAATTTAAATGAAAAATGAAGGGATTTAGAATTGCTTAGTTTGCAATGGAAACGGGCAGGATGTTAGTTTGATATGGAGATATTCATATCAGGACGTGTTCTCAGGACATGCTGCAGTCCAATGGAAACATCTCTGCAGAGCTGAGTGGCCTTTTAGCAGAACGAGCTGAAAACCTCCAGCGAATCAAAGACCTGGAGGAAGATTTCCTCAGTCTGACTCAACAAAAACAAGAGACGGAGGCTGAGCTGGACAGGTAGATGAAATCTCTTACTCATATCCATCCGCTTTCACTCACAGCAGGCTGTTTATCAGTTGAAAGTCCTGGAATGTTAAGCTAATGCACATTAAAGCCTCCTTCACAGAACCGTTCTAGACGTTAGAAGCTTTATGTGTGCATGGAAATGTCCCAGAAAGCACCCAGTAGAGTCTGTGTCTGATTGAAGCCATGTGTGAATTGGTCATTTTCTGGTTACTGGACCAGTTTCATGCGACTGGACCAAAAACGAACATCCAAGGGTGAAGCAAAAGGACGACGCCACAAAAATGTCCAAGTGGAGATCTGGAAACTAGCTGTTGCCCAAATTCAGGAAACAGCTGTTCATGATTAAATAAGAAGCAATATGACATTTCCTGCTTCCTGCTTATTCTACCCAGGTGCCACCCCTCACCTGAACCACACACAGTATTTCCAGCAGGTAAAAGTGTTTCCCACATGGAAATTCTCCTACTACATGTGGGAAAGGCCAAACCAGGACACACGAGTCCAGGACACATGTCCACACCTGATTCTCTGCACACTGTCCTTGTTTGTGTGTGAAAACTGCTTCCCAGGAGCTGAGTGCTTTAATCTACATTTGTGTGTGGATAATGAAGCCGGTCGACGTCCTTCAAGAAGCCTGGAGAAGTGTTCCTGACTTAAAGAAAGGAGCTGGTCTAAGAGAGTTGAGGCTGTGCTGAAGAATAACGGTGGTGGTGGTGAATACTGACTTTAAAGCTGGTTAGAATGAAACTCTCTTTGAGTTCAGACTGGAGTTACATGTGTTACTGTCTCACTTTCACACAGAACAGAGAGGAACGAGGGACAGTTAAGACTTTTGCACAGAACTATGGGTTACTTTATCACATTTACGATGTATTTTAATCTTAGTTAGGAACAGTGTTTGCTTGGTGAAAATAAACAGTGATCTAAAGAGTATATTAACATTTTTCTTCCTGCAGGATGAGAGAAAGAGTCAAAAAGATGACTACACAAAGGAGGGATGAGGAGGACGAGAGGAGGAACTTGCAGGTAACGTTTGGAAAAATTGTTTAAAATCTCTGCATGGACTGAAAATAGACAAGGCATTAGTGGAAATCCGTCCTGTCCTCCCTGTGCTTCAGGTATATGCTGATTAAACAGTTAGAGCATTGCAGTGTAGCAACAGTGTCACAAAGAGAAGTCAGGGCAGCCTGCTGGTCCGGGAGTCGAACCCAAGACCTTTCGATCCTGGGATCTTGTTTCTAGACGCGAGACCGTCCCATTGATGAATGGTCTTTAACTGGTCTATTAAAAGAGATGTTTTTGTTTTTTTTCGTCAGAGGGAGCGAGAACAGGCCACCGAGGAGCTCCGGGTTCTACAGGAGCGTCTGGAGTCCAGTGAGCGAAGCACCGAGGCCCTTCGGAGGGACCTGAGTGAACTCGGAGCCCTGCAGAGCCACAGCCATGCCGAGCTGCATCAGACCAGGCTGCAGACGGCCCAGATGACCCTGCAGCTTTCGCAGGCCAACCTCGCCCTCCGTGAGGGACAAGCCGCCTGGTCCCAGGAGAGAGAGAGCATGAGGCAAAACGCAGAGGTAAGGGAGGACGCTTCGATTCTCTATCTAGACTGGATCTGTGCACCTCATCTAACTGGGAGCAGACAGTCCGAGCTGAGCTGAGTTGGACATACGAGGACGATTAAAGGCTGCTGAACGTGCTGTTAGGTTGCCGATGTCACCTCGTCGTGAGAAGGTTGTGGGTTTTGTTCAAAGTCTGGGTTCTTTCTGTGTAGAGTGGACATGTTCTCCCCGTTTCCAGGCGGGGACTAGTGAACTGTCCATCTTTCCCATTTTTAGTGATGGGATAACTTTCATCACCCCCTTATTAGCATCAGGTCAGAGGATGGAGGGATGGAAGGGTTGAAGTGATTGATTTTTGAATGGATGGCTTGATGGATTAATGGCTGTCTGGGTGGATGGATGGATGGATGGATGGATGAATTGGGTGTTTTGATGAATGGAGGGATGGATTAATGAGGTCTTTGGTGGACTGATGGATGGGTGGATTGATTAATAGGTGGATGGATAGATGGATGTGTGTTTGGATGGATGAATATATGGATGAATGGATGGATGGATTTTGTGCTTTTTATGTCACAGAATCTAAAAACGGAGTTTTTAATTTTGTATTTGGTAAATGTTTAGTTATTGAATAAATAAACATGTAATGATAAACGTCTGGAGATCAGCAGGAAAAAGTCTCTAGATTAACTTTGGGCTTGTTTGTTTGTTTGTTTGTTTGTTTTGTTGTGTTTATGTGTGTGTATAGTAATGTGTAAGATGAGAGCTCCTCGTGTTAGCAGTAATCTTTTGTGTCTTTGGTTCGTCTCACTGTGACTGATGAGGAACCGTCTCTTCCCGTCTCCACAGCTGGATAAGGAGCGGATCCAGAAGTTGAGCCGTGAACTTCAGAAAAAGGAAGAGTGGCTCCAGGAAGAGAGAACAGAACGAGAGAAACTGGAGGTCGAGCTCGCAAACGAGAAAGACAGCAACCGGGTGAGTATGCCTGTGTGTGTGTGTGTGTGTGTGTGTGTGTGTGTGTGTGTGTGTGTGTGTGTGTGCTCACGCGGGTCTATAATTAGACACCTGTCCCAGTGCCCTGGGTCCAGTCGGGTTTCAGGAGTCATGAGTCGAGAAAAAACACTGGACTGGATTCGTTCTTGCGTAATAAAGACCAAAATAGTTTCTGCACCAAACACCACTTTCACTCATACACACACACACACACACACACACACACACACACACACACACATGTTTTCTGAAGCCTTTTCAGTCATAAACAAGCTGTGCTGCAGATTCCACACCATATTAAAGCTCACTTTCATGCAGTGAAAGTGAAAGTGAATGTTGTCATTGTAAACACAGTGAAATCCATCATCCATATTTGACCCACACACACCATCCTGCAGGGGGCAGACATACCCCGCACCTGGGAAGCAGTGATGGAGACGGTACCTTATTCAAAGGAACCTCAGTGCAACCTACTGCTGTTGTATCGTTTTTTTCCCCGACTGGTTGTGGACTTTGCCAGCTCTGCTAACGTTTCCTCCCATAAAACAGTAAAATGATTTGCACCAGCAGTATAAATGTTCTTAAATGTCCTCGAACAGGAGCTGAGGGCGAGTCTGAGAGCCATTCAGAAGGAGAGGGAGCAGCAGCAGCTGGAGAAACAGGCACGTCTTTATACCTCGAACATGAACATTCCTCAGCCTCAGTGAATCTCTGCTGAGAGCGGGTTTCTGTTTTGATGCAGGAGCTCTTGGATCACATCCGGGTTCTGCAGCTGCGGATGGAGAGACAGGCTGACGCCAAATGGGCCGAGGCGGCATCCGCAACAGGTCAGCCCTGTTCCTTTTCTACTTTTCTGCTTATCACTTCTCAATCTGACGCTTTAATCCGTCCCCGCCTTGAAAATGTTCTACCACAACCTGTGCTTTCTGCACAGCCCGCCAAGCATGGACTCCATCACTTTCTATATGTTGTTTACACTGATTTACATGTTTTATTTAATATTGTTCCCTTTCTTATTTAAAATCTCTAGAATTAGTTGAAGTACTTGCACAGGGTCTCTAATCAGTCGAGCTAAACCGATGATGCTGATGCTGCAGCTGGTGTTGTGCAAACTCTTGCAAAACGTCTTTTATGAAAGAAAAATCATCTGAACATCAACTCCTGTGTCTGTTAGTCAACATCAGCAGCACACCTGGACAGGGTGACATAGAGGAACCTCCCCAGATACACAACGAGGAAGAGGCGGAACAGGACACCTCTGGGTCAACAGAGTGTCTCCAAAAGGAAACAGATAAAGACATGGTAGGAGAGTCTGTGTTATAAAGATTGATTGTTTTCTTGAACAAAATGGAATCATTTACCAATGAAAATGTTGGGACTGATTTTTTAAACTTTTGAACGGCATCATATGGAACATCATAAAACAGCGAATCCTACAAACGGCCTTTATTTGTTTTATCCAAGGAGCCAATCAGTTCGGGACTCCATCGCGATCCCAACACCAACGAGGACAAGTCTCTCCTCTCGTCTGATGTCTGGGGACGCATCCCGAGGTAACTGTGGACTTGAGTGGGTCTTCACTCAAGGAGCTTTGATCTTCAGCGCTGTGCAAAAGTCTTGAGCTCCTCATTCCTGGTGCACATGATTCCAGATGATGACTGCTGATGCTGAACACTGAGTGGGTGGAACCCCTTTATCTAGAACCTTGTATGTTTAGGACACTTTGCAGCCTGGAGCTCTAAAACATTTGACTCAATATGAAAAAGGTCAGATGGTTTTACAGACAGAAAATTATATTTTGGCACCAATAAGTATACAAAATCTAAAGAAATATGGAGCTTGAGACTTTTGCATTGTTCTTTATTTGTTCTCTAAAAATGTGTTGAAAACTCTTGAAACTCAAACAAAATTTACAGAAGAACCTTGTGAGAAGGTCAAAATTTGGTATGTAATGGATGTTTCTCATCCCTGCCCTGCACGTTTAAGTGTTTTTACTGCTTTCAGCACACAATTAAAAAAGAAACACAATTAAAAAAGAACAAAAGTTTGCTTACGTTATTGTCACTTGAGTATTTGCAGAACGCACTTTAGTTTGAATGCATTTGAGGGGAATTATGTGAATATGAATGTACTGAAAGCTAATAATATATTGATATAGTTCAAAATTATGTTACATTTGATGTTATGAATAATTATATGTTCATTAGTAATAAATTCATTAGTTTTAATTTCACCCGGCGTCACCCGTTCTGCATGCAGACCAGCAGTATGTGTCTCGTTATAATTAGTGCTGTTTAATCAGATTTATGCACGTTTCAGACTGAGACTGAAACCTCTTCGGTTAGGGAACTGGACTGTCACTCCCATCAAACAGGGTCAAAAGGGATGAAAGGATCATGAGAATATTTTATTGCCGTTTCATCTACCAATATTTTCAGAGTGGTGGCCAAACTGGTTCATAATCCACAGCAAAAACGATTTTATAATTGTACTGGAACCCGTTTGAGCTGTGTAACAGTGTGATACTCTAAACTGCATACAAACCTCTTAAAATAAGTAAATGCTGGACGTCCTGTGACGCCCTGTGAGGCTGAGAATAGGCCAAGTGGTGGATTTTGGGTCCATAAATTACGGTTTCGTCTCTATTTTGTGTCCAAAACATTGGATTAGCTTCCCCCAACTCCATTTCAAGGAATCTGGCAGAAGTTCCAAACACTTTCAGCCCTATTCAGCTCTGGAAAACGAGTCCCCTGCCATGGCTGGGTGTTTTTATAGCATGGGAAAGAAAGCACTCACAGAAAGGGGAGTTGGGCTCAAGCTCCAGCCAAGCGCTCTTAGAACCGATGTAGCTGAAGTGCAGGTTTCCCGTGAAAGCTGACCTCTCGCGTGCCTCTCGGCCTCGTCTGGGCTCGGGTGACGGAACCCGAGAACTCATTCTGTCCCTGTTTTGCTTCCCCTGCAGTGATCCTGCTGATCTCCCCTTGTGGTGAAGCACAGGAATAGAGCGGAGGACGGAGAACCTAATGCCACTTGTTTACATCCAGGCCTCGTCATGCGCTCAAGCTGAGAGTTACGTGTCAAAACAAGCTGCCTTGTTTCCTAGTTGGGTTTTTACTGTGTGCATGTGTGGCTGATGACGTAAGTGAATAAATCAGGGAAATTAAATCTATAAATATTAGCGCTGACTTGCTCTATTCATAGTTTTCAGTCATGTGACTGGGACAGAGACCTGGGGGGCAAAAACCTGCAGGCGAGTTCCTTTTCCCTCTGTCTCACCTGGGAGGTGAGACAACTAGACAAAAGTTTAGTTCATCATCCACAGAAAGATCTGAGAACAAACTGTGAGTTTTGGGCAGTATTTCAGTCCCTAAAGACAGAGACGTCCCTGCCTCCACTTTGGGGACGTCTGAATGCGTCTTGTGGAGAATCCCTCCCCTCACACTGCCGTCAGGATGAAGTTTACAGAAGGACAGACAGCTGTGCGTGTCCTCAGTGTGGACGGTGGACAGACAGCTGTGCGTGTCCTCAGTGTGGATCGTCAACAGACAGCTGTGCGTGTCCTCAGTGTGGACGGACAATAACGCTGGAGACGAAGGACGAGAGTGGGGGTGATGATGAGCTAATGTTAGCGAGCGTCCCTCTTCTCTCCAAAAATCATTGTGAAGTTCACACAACCGTGTCCCAGACTGGACACACACTCAATAGTGTGGACAAATAGTACACAACCACTGGACACACACTCAGTAATGTAGTGTGGAAAGTGTAGAAGTGTGCGGTTTGAGACGCAGCCCGTCTGTTCCACTAAAAACACAATCATTAGAACTCTGAAGCTCATGTCTGATGAAACGTTCCATGCAAAGACGTTCTTTCATTCTTTCATTCCCTCCCCAGAAACGGAGACACATCCAACAGTATAAGTCCGCCGTCTCCTCCTCTGGACTTTGTCTCTCTCTGTAGAAGTTCAGAATCATTGCTTTGTGTGTCCAGTTACACAACAACTATCCAGCGTTTTGGAGAAACACCCCTGGTGAAGATCAGTGAAGGGCAGAGGGAGGAGGATCTGATTGCCCTCCTTGTGGGCGGGGATTTAGAGTGACGTCACGTGAAAACTATGAATTTAAGCAAGGAAACTTGCAATGCCAGGCACAGCCACCGGGGGCAGTTATATTGTGGTGCTAGATCAGTTACATGATGTGGGTGTGGAGTAGATTGTGCCTGAAAAGACTTTGAAGTGTAACAGACTCCATTATTTATGAATGCAGTGTTTATTTTCACACAGAAAGAGAGAATCTCTGGAATAAAGTGATGTTTATTGAGCTCTGTGGTTCTCCTGTATGTTCATTTCAATGCATTAACTTTAATGAACACAATTGGGGCTGTGTTGAGGGACTAGGTCCCAAAATCTGAAAGTCGGGGGTTTGAATCCCAGACCAGTAGGTTGCCCGGAGCTACCCTAGAGCAAGGTATTGTCCCCATCAATGCTCCCTGGGCTCTTTCTATAGCTGGTGGACGGTGTGTGTGTGGTTGAAATACAGAGGTGTAATTTGCTTGTGGTTCACTGTGCGCCGTGCCGTGTACTCACATTGACACGAATAGTCACTTTCACTTGAATGCTTTCTAATGATAATTAATAATAAATTATAATATTAATGTAATTACAGATTAAAACTTCAGTACAAAAGCACAGCGCATCATTAAGAGTCCAGACTAAAGACGTTTATTTGCTCAAATTCTCAGTTTTTGAAGAAATATAGAAGCTCTAGAAGAACAACATGCTGTGAAACAGGAACCAGAATCGCTCCTCGGACTGAGCAGTAAATGAAACTTATTATAGAGATGATCCTAATGTCCTTTCTTTCGTAGCGGTCTAGCAATCAGGGACGTGACCCCCGAATCAGAAGGTCGTGGGTTTGAATCCCGGACCAGTAGGGTATTCTGAGGTTCCCTTGATTGTGGTACCGTCCCCACCACTGCTCCCCGGGTGCCGGATATGTCTGCCCCCTGCTGGACGGTGTGTGTGTGTGTGTGTTACATACAGAGGGCGTGTTTGGTTGTGGTTCAATGTATGCTGTGTTTCGCAATGACTAATAGTCAATTTCACTTACCTTTCCTTTTTTCTTTCTTTCTTTCTTTCTTTCTTTCTGTAGGTGTCTCACTCTAAAACCTCCTACACCTCTTTTCTGCCGCTCCCTTCTTTCTCATTATGAAGTCTGTATTAATGCTTGCCTGCTTTTACAGCCGCTGCTAAACCCCCAGCCGAAGGCCTGGAGGAGGATTAATAGCCCGTCGCTCCTTCTACACTTTTAATTAGAAATGGTGAAGGGGTGGGAAGACTCTGGTGTCCACAGCTCATTCCCCCTCTCTTTTATCTCTCCATCCCTGCTTTTTCGCTCCTCTTTCTCACTCGTCCTTTTCCAGTGACCTGGTAAACAGCTGCTTTATTGCTTTTTCAGAAAATCAGCTTTACATTTTTTTTTCTCAGCAGTTTTATTATTTACCACACACGGTCATTTCCCTGAATTCAGAAAATACATTAACGCAAACACACACACACACACACACACACACACACACACATGCACAAATTAAAAATAAGGAAATCCGTAATAAAACTGATTTTATATATACATATATATATAGATATATATATATAAAATAAAATATTATGGGATTCATAATTGGGAAACATATAACCAGGTTGCATCAGTGTTTTGGGACAAGGCTCCAGGACCAGGAAGTTACCCTGAGGTTCCCTTGATTAAGGTACCATCCCCCTCACTGTTCCCCGGGCTGCTGGGTATGTCTGCCCCCTGCTGGATGGTGTGTGTGTGTGTGTGTGTGTGTGTGTTAAATACAGAGGGTGTGTTTGGTTGTGGTTCCCTGTGTCTGACAGCCCAATGGTTAACAGTCACTTTCACTTTCAATTTCACTAGCCTGGATGTTTTATCAATATATTGACCACTATTCATTCATTTCTTTCTTTATTTCGAGCTTTTGTTCTATTGGTATCTCATTCTAAAACCTCCCAGGTGAGACAAAAAACTTATCAAGATTTATTACTGTCATTCATTACAGTACAACAGTTACCATGGTTACAATGCATGAAAGTAGAATTTTCTTTTTTTAACATTGAACCCTGGATGGTCTAACGATATAAAGACCACCAAACTGGAAGCCACTGGACCCTTCTCACCTCAGAGTAGCAGAAGAACATTATTAAGATCTGTTTATCTTGAACTGTGGTTGGTTTCAAAACATCTCCGAGTGCAGACGTGATTGACGTTCAGCGTAACGTGAGAGGAACACCGTGGTCCTCCACACTTCTGCATCTCAAGCGACGTTCCTGAGAACATCTAACTCCAGGCAGCTGAGAGCAGATCAAATATAAATGAAGATGGAGCCCCATAAAACAGGGTGGGGGAATAAAATATACTGCGCTGGTCCTTTACGCCAGGCCTCAATCTCGTTCCCATGGCAACGTTCCCTCTGCTCCAGTCAGATATATGACATCATTAAAAGCTCCCTTGTAAAACAGTGTATAATGTATGGACCCTGTTTTAATCCTTGCGCCATTTTATTGATCTCCGTTAAGCAAATGTTAATTATGGCAATCGTTTAATTAGCAGGGGCCGAGCCGGCTTTACTGCACTCTTTCTCTCCGTTCATTACTAAAAATGGTCTTCTTGACAAATCCATCTATCACTCGGGGGCAGGAAAGGATGCGGGCAGTGCATGTATGATGGAATTTGCTGGGTGTGTGAACAAAAATGGGTTATTTTGGGAGCTTTATTTGTGATGCCAAACTGTTTGAACGTGGGTGCACGTCTTGGTTTTGCGCCTTTCATTTGAAATGAAACACATGAGCAAAGTCGCCGAGTTAAAATTCAAGGAAAATCATTTCAAGTGTTTAAAAAATTGTTTTCTTCAAATTGTTTTAGAAAAGGGCCGAGCTGCCAAACAAGTTCAATTTCTTTGCTCTTTTAAACTTGTGTCTTAGAACGATTTATTCCGTTTGCCTTCAGTTAGTTGTGTAAAAAGGGAATGTGTATGATTTGAAATACAGGTTTTCCTTCCTTCCTTCCATCCATCCATCCATCCATCCATCCATCCACTATAGTAATAATGTAAAGTGAGAGGACCACCCTGATCACCGCATCCCGAGAGTCCTTCCTGAGAACATCTAACTCCATGCAGCTGAAAGAAGATCAAATATAAATGAAGATGGAGCCGAAATGAAATCTGACATTTCTTCATTTTCACATGAAGGTGTCTGGTGTTCAGAAGTCACTCGTAGTTTATTGGGGGAATTAAAAATGTACCCCATGTTACAGCTCACCCCAGTCGCCCATTGCAAAGGCTTGTTCTTGAATTTGCCTAAAATAAACATCAATTCCGTAACGTTGGTCTTATCAGACAGAAATAATGGACCCAGCACAAGCTTCAATGAGAGATTTTTTATAAAATAAATTTGAGAACAAAGCTTTCAATGACAAAGTACAGTAATGATAAAAAAAAACATGATTCAGACACGCTATGGAAATATTCTGGCGTTTAGATTAATACAAACGGTATCTTTGTTTGAACACTTCTCCACTTTAATCATGCCAGTTCTAGCTCTTGGCTAGATTTGTGCAAGGCACTGAAAAGAGTTTTACAAAGGCACGTCGCTGACGGAAGGAAACATGAGGTTAAATGAAGTTATACTGCAAGCATGTTCTTCTTTCTGAAAATCAAATTTGGGATTTGGACACAGAAAGCAGGAGAAAAAACACACAACTGTTGGCTGTTTTCGAAAAATCCCTGAATCTGGCGATATGTAGAGCAACGAGCGCAAATATTGTTTCGCACGCGGTTTATAAAACACATACATAACAAGCCCATGACAAGCCCGATGCATTCTGGAGGGCAGTTTTGAAAAGATCTGTGATCATTCTGAGTAAAGAGGCACTGAAAAGCAAATACATCAATAATAACAATTCAAGAAAAGTTATAGCAGAAAACAAATGGAAATGTATACGTTCCAAGTCACCGAATGGAGATTCTTCATAAGAGAGAAAAGTGTACACCTTTAATAACAATAATGGTCAAAACGCATGCACGACAGGTAAACATTAGGCTACATTAAAAGGCAAAAAAGAAAATCTCTCACAATCATCATAAAGACATTAGTATCCCGTGGCCTTTCCAGAATCTCCATCGCCGAAGGTTAAATGCTACATTTCTAGAGTCATGAAGGCAAGACTGACGGGTCTTAATACATGGAGCTGCTATTCCTTTTCATCCAAGCACCTGAATATAACGTATTCCCGGAGGTATGGCTGTGCATCCTAATAGTTATTGCAACATGGAACACAAACATGGAAACTCAGGGGAATTTTTACAAACTTCTGACCGAATTCCTGCATAATTCAGTGCAAACCAAGGCAGATGACTGTCGGAACCAGGCGTCTTAACCCCTTCCCATAACGCCCTGATTCGATACCATATCCCGTAGAAATACACAGAATTTGGGACGTCGGTTCGATTCAACAGCTCCGTTAAGAATCTGGCCCCAGACCCACCCTGGAGGAGAGTTGCACTGAATTATGGTGTAACTTTTAAAAACATTTCCCTTTGAAACAGCTTTGGCTTATGGTTTTGGTTCGGTCTAGATCATCGGCCAACTTGTGCCGCACTGAGTGCCACCTCCTGCTTCTTCAGAAGTCCCTGCTAAAGTAGCACTTTTAATGCTAGATGTCCAGGAGGAGGGCTGGTTACCACGGTTGGAGATGAAGGTCTGGGTGTCCTTCAAGGCCACTGTTGATGTTCATTAAAAACTCAGACCAAAAAAAGCAAGCTGGGTTTGGGGTTTTCACCGGACAGACGTTTGGTTCTAGAACTGCGGGCCTTCATTACCCTGTCGCGAGTCCGGATATCAGTGCACATGCCATAAAACTGATGAGACGTTGCGGGCCCTGCAGTTTCGACTAGCAAAGTACAGAAGAACCCAAAAGAGCTAATGTGGGAAAGCAGTTGAGGGCAGCATTAGCGGTTCCGGATGTGGCATTACTTTACTATGCCCAACAGAACCTGCACGGCGAAGAACCCCGGCTACTCTCAGAAGCCACACTCTTCATATTTTTTTATTTGGACATCATATTGCTGAAGGTTCAGGTCAGATCTGATTCATTGCCTCCACCCACGAATGCATTCTGTCGTCGTAGCTTTGGCCTGATGAGCAGAAGAAATGCCACTTTTCCGAATGAGAAGTCTCAGTCCACCCTGATGGAGGTTTGCTTCTTAAATCTGATTCCTAATACCCAGGTTTTATGTCATGAGGTCTAGTTTAATAGGATATCTGCACCGGTTGCCATAGAAACCATTAGCGTTTCAATCATTTTAACCTCTAAAAACAGCAGTTTCCTCTCCTAAAACTCCTAAAAATCATTTGATTTTACAGCAGTGCCGCATGTTTCATCAACCAAATCGTAACAAGTTAGCTGGTAAGCAAATGACATTAGCTGACAGGCTAACAGGCTCCTGCTTTGATAATCCAAGGCAAAAATGGCAAATATATAATATTCACAACACACACGTGTATGTAAACGTGTATATTTTGGATGTCTGATAAGTTTCATTGGCGATACGAGGCACAAAACTGTGAATGCAATGTTTTTCATGATCATTTTCCAAACTGCGCTAAATCGTCCTCGCCCTGTGTGCGCTGGGTTGGACACCAGCACTCCCCCGCGACCCCGTTTGGGACAAGCGGCAGAAAATGGATGGATAAATCCTGAACGTCAGATCAAAGCAGATTTAACTGAGGCTCCAGTTGCACCATAAAGGTTCCAGTTCATGCTAATCGTGAACCAGCAGGTTAACATTACGCTCCATCAGGGTGACCTTTAATCTGAATTCCAAATGCAATTTTTTGGCCACAATAAATTTCTTGCTGATATTTTGAAAACTATCATTTGACGGGCTTTTGGCCTAAAATTTGCCCAACCTGGCAACAGCTGCCACAAACGAAAGAAGCATGTGGGCGAGGCTAGAATACATCCGTTTTATCGCCCATCGATGAAGAGATTTCGATCAGAAGGCCTCGCCGAGCAAAAATAAATAATAAAAGTCCGGTTGTTTCTGGACTGGAAAGTAGGCTACGATGCAGCAAACAGTGGGGGGTAGAAAAATGAACAAAAAGAAACACACACACACACACACACACACACACACACACACACACGTGCGCAAAAGTATACACAAGTCTTGTATGATGTCAAACCTTTTGGTTCTCTAGGTTCCATTAAGGATATGCATTAAGTTCTAACACAACTTCAGCACCAGAAGAACCAGAAATGAGCTTAGTGCGTATTCGCGTTGTGCCACTGAAGAGGTACGAAGCTTTGATGATGCTTGAGATGGTGATTATGGCTCATGGAAGTTTTTTGCACGGACACCACACTGAACTGGGGCACGATCCAGTAAAGGGACTTTTCCACACATCACAACTTCACAGCTTCCTAACAATAAAGACCAGGCTAGTCATGGATCTGCACATCTGAGTGTCCCTCACAGACATGAGCTGGTGGTGGAGACGCTGTCTGGTGTCTGAACGTCCCTCACAGACATGAGCTGGTGGTGGAGACGCTGTCTGGTGTCTGAACGTCCCTCACAGTCATGAGCTGGTGGTGGAGACGCTGTCTGGTGTCTGAGACGGTGTTTTAGTTTGGAGAAGATTCTGGACTAAAACTGAACCCGTTCATGGTGGTGCTTTGTACAGTTTGGTCCTTCATCACAGTCGCCCTGAGACATCGTCTTTGGGTGTCCTCACACACAAACGAACCTTTGGCTAAGCCCCGCCTCCTTTAGTTACTGTTGCTATGCCGGGCACAGCCTGAGCTCTGCAGTTTGAGGTTTATATTCGTGGGTTTTAAAAATGTATAGTTGGAACAAAAAAATAACAGAAGAAACGTTTTTAGCTTTAAATGGAAATGAGTGTGTAATTCTGGAATATTTTCTTTGGTCCATGCATCCTGAATTTTCTCTTGTTTCTTACATTTTCTGTTTTGTTCTTATTTTTGCTGTTTGGTTTCTACATGTCTTGGCCTGAGCTACTCCGTCACAGTGAGACTGATGTTTAAAGCAGTCCTGCTTCTTCCTCGCCCTCCGCGAGCCCTGCTTTCCAGCTGAAACTGATTCATTAGACCCCGCTTTAGACAAAGAACAGAACAGAATCTGGGCCTCCAGAAAAAGGGAAAAAATACTTGAGTGATGATTTAGAGGAAAAGAATGTTGCCCAAAGCATTTCCCTCCAACCCTGCTTCCCCGAGGAACTCTAAACTCTAAACGGCACTTTCAGATTAGTGAAATACAGCCGTGGCCCAAGCAGCAGCGTATAAAACGCAGGTGGAAAAAGCTGGCATGTGCGTGAAGAATTGAAGAGAACTGAAGAAAAACGTGCTGATAAAGTTGCACGGGACAGAAAGCAGGATTTGGGACATTTTTGAAGGAGACATCTGACATTCTTCTTGTTTTCTTTCATTTGCACATGCACTTTTTTGCTCATTTATCAAAAATAATCTCTGAGCTCTGGATGTGCTGTATATAAGGTGTGAGTGGGCGGAGCTAAACTGCAGCAGGCAGGTATAAGATACAGCACTGTGCAAAAGTATTGGGCACCTCTGTTTTGCTTCCAAAGATCCAGATTTTATTACATGTTTAATGTCTTGTTGAGGGACAGTTCTCCAGATCTTCCTGAAGGACAGTGTTGTTGTCTCTCATTTTCAGTCCAGTCTCTGTACCTGAGCAGTTTCAGGAGCAATGTGGGATCACTGTGGGATCACTGTGGGATCAATGTGGGAACTCCACAGAGAACAGCTGACGTCCGTTCCAAAGAAGAGCTTTGGGACGTCCTTCAAGAAGCCTGGAGCAGTGTTCCTGACTTAAAGAAAGGAGCTGGTCTAAGAGAGTTGAGGCTGTGCTGGAGAATAACGGTGATGGTGTAGAATACTGACTTTAAAGCTGGTTAGAATGAAACTCTCTTTGTGTTCCGACTGGAGTTACATGTGTTTGCACACAAATCACTGAACCTACTGTCTCACTTTCACACAGAACAGAGAGACAGGAGTCAGGAGAGAGGAGGGTGAAGACGTTTGCACAGGACTGCATGTAGATACATCAGAAACACTGTGATTTTAAAACAGCTCAGTTTTTATGTGTTTTTATGGCGGGCTGGTTGAGGAACGGTCTGTTTAGAGCGTTTAGTGGATTTTATAGTATTAATAAGTAAAAAATGCAAATTAAAAAAGCAAGAAAACCTCAGATTACCACAATGTTCATTCTATAAACATTTCTCCAAATGACTCGTTAGCAACATTTCAAAAGAGTGCAATTCTTCATCTGCAGGGCTGCAATTAGAGCGATGAACTAAATGAGTGAATATGCTCCAGCTGGGGGAGATCGTTCATAAAGGGAAATAATTACAATTTAGTTCTTCTTGAAGAAAAGATTAATATAAGAAATGCAAAAAACATTGCAATTAGTTATTTTTCCCCCAAATGGCTGGTGTGTAAACGGCAGGATGGCTTTATTTCATTTTTCTGTCTTTATTTTTTTCCAAATTCAGACAGAAACGTAGTGCTTTTAATGTTCGGTGTATAAATCAGTCTTCTGGTTCCCAGAACCAGTCCACACTTCATGGCAGTGCTGGAGGACAACTGTCCATGGTGTGTGTGAGTGTGTGTGTGTGTGTGTGTGTGTGTGTGTGTGTGTGTGTGTGTGTGTGGGGTGTGTGTAAGCTAAGACTGCAGTCAGTGCGTTTGTATGAAAGCTTCCCATGTTGTGTTTTGGAGTTCACATAAATTATAAGTCATAAATCACACACACACACACACACACACACACACACACACACACACACACACACACACACACACACACACACACACCTCCTAGAGTCTCCAGCCATCACTGGGCCCTGCCCGCTGCGCTCTTCCTAGCTCCACCCACGTCCCCCTGCAGAAGGCTCCAGCCCTCGTCCTCACTGTCCCCGCCTCTCTCCCTCTCCTCCTCCCCGCACTCATCCTCTTCGTCCTCCTCTTCCTCGGGGGCCGAGTCTTCATCCCGCTCCCGCTTGATGGCCTGGATGGCGGGGGGTGGCAGGGGGCCGGATGCTGAGCCCTCCTCACTGTTCTCCTCGAAGACCTCGGGGTTCTCCAGCATCTCGCGGATCAGAGGAGGCATGGGGCCTGGGATCTCCATCTTCAGTTTGATGGCTCGTTCCGCTCCTGCACGGCAGAGAAACAATCAACAATCATTCATTAAACAAGAGC
>CM029393.1:10892735-10917735 GCA_017165825.1 Hepsetus odoe
AGTCAGGACTGGTGGACATCAGGGATTCAGATGTTGATGTATTTGGATGGAGCGTCCTGGGCCACCACCACCTCCCAAAACCCTGATCTCATTTTCTGATCGCAACCCTAAATTTACGTTTAGGCATTTAGTGGACGGCCTTCCCCAGAGGGACTTCTGTTCACTTATCTGTTTCTAAGTAATGGGACTGATCGACCCGTTCCAGACTTCCTCACCTTGCATCCTTCGCAGGAGCTGACCCCGTAGTGGTAGCCTGAGGACTTGTCCTGGCACACAAAGCAAGGCTTGTAGACTCGAGGAGGAGGGGGCGGAGAGGGGGAACTGGGAACCATCTCCTCTGAACTGGTACTCTGAGTTTCCACAGCTGTAGATGAGATGAAAGAGTGGCAGGTCATTAAAAATCAATTACAGAGCGTAGAGGAGGTGAAGGGGGAGGAGTTTAAATAACGGTGAGTGTGGAAGAGAGGAGAAGAAGAGAGTGCAGGCAGGTTGGACAGAGAAACAGCATGGTAGTGAGACCAGCTATGTTATGCGGGTTGGAGACAGTAGTGAGACCAGCTGTGTTGTATGGGATGGAGATGATAGTGAGACCAGCTATGTTATGTGGGTTGGAGACAGTAGTGGACAAGCTCTGTTGTACGGGATGGAGGCGGTAGTGAAACCAGCTGTGTTGTATGGGATGGAGACGGTAGTGAGACCAGCTATATTATAAGTTACTCATTTGCAAGTGCATCTGGTCTCTCACTCTTTTCAGTCTTGCTGTTTAAAGTCGAAGTCCCACTTACAGGCCAAACCCTTTCAGGAAAATGAATCAGAATGTTCAAAATGTTCCTTTGATCTTTGTTTCAGTTCATTGAAATATTCTCTTTTTTCTTCTTCATGATAAAACAACTGCTTTGTCAGTGTTTAAAACTGTTTTTATTTGTACTGGCCTGCAGAGGAATGACTGCATTAGACTGGAATGCGTCCCTGTACAGACACACGGTCCACTCGTCCTCACGAGCGAAAGGAAGAATCATCAGCTGCCATTAAGAGATGAAGAGCGTCCGCTCGGCACTGCAGCTTTCTGAAGGCCCGGAGTTCAGGGAGCTCAAAGGCAAATATTTTGGGAGCCCCGCCAGAGGTTCAGGTGCTGAGTGACGGGCGGAGAGACGGGTGGAGGGTGACAGACGCAAAAATGAGCTGTAGGCCAGATGGCGAGATCGATAGGGCGTCGGGCCGTCTTTGACTGACAGACAGGGATAACCTACAGGTCTGCAGCGGCAGGGCCGGCAAGGTACTGGAACGCGTGTGTTTTTGTTCCACTTTTTAAAGAACAAACTTTCTTTGTGCTTCCTGAGGTTCAGTTTATTGAAGTCATTCATCAAAACCTTCAGCTACACATTAGAAACAGCGAACTGGACTCAACAAACAAAGTTACAGCAAAACCTTGTATTTTTCTATTTTTCTGCATAATCTAAACCAGTAAACGACTGTAGGACATGAGAATAATTGCGAATGAACATGCCGCTGCTGTTCACCTTTCAAAATTTCATGACAAACGGACCAATAGAAACGCTCCAAGCAACAGCATTTTCTGTATCGCCTTCTGTGAAGTAACTTTATGGAGATAAGAGGTTTTTTATGAAACTTAATGCAGATAAAAGGTTTTTTTATGCAATAGCGAGATGATTTAAAACATGGGATATTTATAATGATTAATAATGCTATTCATGTATAAATTGTCACTTTAGGAGCAAGAACCTTGTATCTCCAAATGAATTTTACGTCAGAAAGAAAAAAATAAGATTTAATTATTATTGTAAAGACCGAGCGCTGCTCTTTACATTATGAACCTTACAAAGGGTTCCCCGTGCATGTGGTTCTCCAATGAATGGATTCTTCATTGGAGAACCACATGCGCAGGAACCGAAGGAACCAAATTGTCAAAAATGGCCAAAAAACCTTTTGGTTTTGGAGTTTTTGTTCTTTGGATCCTTCATCCAGAAATGTATAAAAACATGCACTGTTTGGATGTTTACTCGTTTAACAGACGCTTCTATCTAAACGCAACATGTGTTCCTGGGCTTTGCTGGAGGAAGGTCAGAGTCCCCCAGCTTTATCTGATCAACCCTTTATTGAGTTAAATCAGGAGCTGCTGATGGAGCAGAACATAGGCTGGAGAAGATCAGGAGCCAAACTTCTTCAGCAAACACACAACATCCTTACATTTCATAACTGTATTTATGTTCATTCGCAATTATTCTCATGTCCTACAGTCCTTTACCGGGAAAAACGCAGCGATGACCGAGACGGCAACATTTGAACCTTTGATGAAACGCTCTCTCGGTTGCCCGTTTGATCCTGGTTTCATCTCACAGGAAAACCAGAGGCTTTAAAAAAGGCATTTTTTTCACGAACACAAACAAACACTTGGGCCTTTGCGGATTCTGCGCTGCAGCCGATGTCACTCAGTTCAACTTTCACCTTTTGCCACCCTCCATCCCTCCACCCCCTCCTTTATCATGTTTCCTGGACCCTAAATTCCTCAGGCTCGGCTGGCTGGCTCTTTTACTGGGGGTCCAGGCTCATAAGCTGCCCTATAAAGAGCGTCTGTGGGCCTCTGGCCTGCTTGACCGCAGCTTTATTGGCACCCGGTCACCTTGGCCAGCCATTCACACCACTGCCAGCTGTCCCTCGGCCTCCCTACTTGTAAAAAAGAGAAAAAAAAAAGCAGCCAAAACAGGGCTTCTTCAGAACTTCAGAACTTTTATGGCTCACAGACAGCAGCGCCACCGATGCCGCTGAATGGATGCTCGTCCAAATGTGTCGCCGTTTTTTTCCCTCACACCGCGGCCTCTGTTTAACAAGGGTGGGATGACTTGGAGAAGAAAGAGAGGAGGCCAGAGAGGGTGATCTAATAAAATGGAAAGGGGGGAAGACAAATGAAGAGAATGTGAAGAGCAGGAGGTAACGAGAAGCTTGAAAGGACGTCCATTTCGCTTTGACCTTGGCTTTGGCTGCACTTCGGTCACTCGACACTTGAACGTGAACTGAAAGGACGAAGGGTTGGCGTACCCTCTTTCAAAAGGTTCTCAGCTTAAAGGAGGGGTGATCATGATTGGAACTGGAGTAGAACCAAGTTCTTCACATCTAGTTTACAAAAAATCTCACCCACTGAAAGATCTTTTCAGCATCAGTAGTGGTTCTTCTGTGGAATCTTCTGTGGAAGGTTCTCCAATGAACCGTCACTGTTATTTTTAAAAGTATTTTTCTTAAGGGAGTGGTGGAAACCATAGGAACCAGGGTAGAACCAAGTTCTTCACATCTCGTTTATGAAAAACATCTCAAGAACCAGCCACTAAAAGGCTGTTTAAGGATGAGCATCGGCTCTTCTGTGGAATGGCTCTAATGAGCGTGTGCTCTTTTTTTAATTCCCAGAGAACGGAGTGATCTCAGGCTTCCTCCAAGAACAATCCAGGTTCATTTCATTGGAAAAATGGAAAAACTTCATCGGCCGCCATCTTCACTGTGACAGCCGCCTTTTCTAACAAGGAAATGTTCATTTTAGTGACCCTGCCGTATGATTTCCTGAAAGGAAGGGGCTGGAGGTAAAAAAAAAACATTTAAAAAAGACTCGGTACCAAGAAAGAACCATTTATTTACTTCTTACTTTATAAATATGTTTATTTATTCTACAACATTTATTTGTAAAGATTCAATCAAAAGGATTGCTGGGAACACAGTGATGATTTTAGAGGTTTATTCTGTAACACTTTGTTTTATTTAGTTTACTGTGAATAATCAAACCTACACCACGTAAAGGTTTACTACGAAAGGTTTACTTTTTCGCTCCAAAGATTGTAGCAGGCACTTCTTAACCTTCCCAAAAGTGAAGGAAGGTCATAGTTAAGTATCGTTAAATGCTGTGAAGCTTTAAGAACGTTACGCTGTCGCGGTTTATTCTTGTCTTAAAGGCTGCCGCGGTTGTTTTTGATGTCATTTTAATATAAACTTTCTAAACATCATTTAGCAGAGGCTCTTATCCATCTTCCTAAAGATCTTACAGGTTTATGTCAGTTATGAAAGGCCTATGTGGGCATCATGCAGACTTTTGAGCGCTGCAGATGGAAGCTCTCTTGAAGGTATTTGCTGGTTAGCAGCAGGAAGGGAACGTGGAGCCGCCGCTGACATTGTCCAAAGGCCGAGGACGCAACCGGAGCCGTGTGTTTATGTAGTGACCGTAATCCCAGCAGGCCTCGCCTGTTTATACTCCAGCGAATCACGAGCTGATGAAAAAAGCAACGACTGTGAGGGACATGTGTCACACGGTGCCAGTGTGAGGGAGGGGACATGTCTGATTGACAGGGGTTTTTGGCCCTTTTTACTGATGTGCTGAGAGTCTTTCCTCGTCTGTTCTCTCACACAGGGTCAAGAAGAAGATCCTTTTAATCATTTTCTACAAAACCCCTCTCTCACTCATTTTCTGAGCCGCTTGTCCTGATTAGGGTCGTGGACCGTACTGGAGTCTATCCCAGCTCTCAAAGAGAGTAAGGTGGGGATACTGTGGACAAGTCACTAGTTCATTGCAGGGCAGACACTCACACACCTAGCAGACAATTTAGCATCTCCAAACCACCGCACTTCTTTGGACGGTGGGTGGAATCCAGAGAACCCAGAGGAAACACATCCAAGAGAACATGTCCACTCCACGCAGTGGAACTCATGACCTTCTCGCTGCTACTATGCCATCAAGCTGCTCACTTTCTACAAAACAATGAGGGGAGACTTTTTAACTTTCTGCAAATCTAATCTCAGAACCAGTGTTAGGACGAGAGAACTTGCTTCTTGAGGAACATGTTAAAAACCCAGCAGCGAATGAGAGAAAGCCGGAGCCGGTCAGCCTTGTGAATATCTTTAGAGCTTCACGAGAGCTCAGGTTACATTCACATTGCTAAAGTTATGGTTGCGCTGACGGAGATGTGAAGAAAACACACTCAGACGAACCTAAACTCATGCTTCCTTCTGAGCCAATTAGCAGATAATGGATGTCTGCATGTGCTGCCAACTATACAGTCTAGAAAATGTCCATCCATCCATTATCCGAGCCACTTATCCCAGCCAAAACAACTGGGACAGGTCAACAGTCCACACACAGTCACACCAGGAGGGCAATTTAGCATCTCAGTCCACCTGACATGTGTTTGGACTGAGGGAGGAAACTGGAGACATGAGGAGAACATCTACAGAAAGAACCCAGACTGGGAGTTTAGCAAAGTAGTTTAATGTTTTTTTTAACATTATCATACAGATTTTTGACAATTTTCCAACCATGAGGACAGTGGACCCTCGTCTTTCTGTGTGTCTTAAAAGGTTTGTTTCCATTGGTGGTGAAAAATGTCCCCCTGAAAATCTTCCCATGAGAAAAAGGTAGAAGAACGTATCTCCAACTGCTAGTACTTTACAGGTGACAAAGTACAGGAATGTACTGAGAGTATAAAGTAAAAGTACAGGAATGTACTGAGAGTATAAAGTAAAAGTACAGGAATGTACTGAGAGTATCAAGTAAAAAGTACAGGAATGTACTGAGAGTATCAAGTAAAAAGTACAGGAATGTACTGAGAGTATAAAGTAAAAAGTACAGGAATGTACTGAGAGTGTAAAGTAAAAAGTACAGGAATGTACTGAGAGTGTAAAGTAAAAGTACAGGAATGTACTCAGAGGTTCGTCTTTTCTGTGTGTTTGTGTCCATTTAGTCTGAGACGGGTCTGGATGTTGGGAAGGTGATGGAGGATCATCTCAGATGTTCAGACTGTAAGGTGTCTGTTCTGAAGATGGAAGAAAGGGCAGAAATTTGGGGGGAAATAAAGAGAATGAAGGGAGGAAGTCATCAAGTAAAGTACAGAGACCTGAAAAGGTATTTGTACTTCTTTACTTCTTTACAGCACTGCTCATTTCCAACTTATTTCTGTGCCTTTAAGGCCGATATCCAAAGGATCTTTCGTCTGATTGGCTCCACTTGTGCACTGTGCATTCTGAAACACTGTTTATAACTTCGGTGTTAATGGGCGGGGCTAATCTGCTGCAAACGAGACTCACAAAAAACAGCCCCGGAGAATTCAACATATTCAACTTTTTCCACTCA
Organism: Hepsetus odoe; assembly: GCA_017165825.1. Taxonomy (NCBI): domain Eukaryota; kingdom Metazoa; phylum Chordata; class Actinopteri; order Characiformes; family Hepsetidae; genus Hepsetus; species Hepsetus odoe. Next base: position 10,898,860 of record CM029393.1, read on the forward strand.
ACACGCACTTTAACTGCATTTTGACCAGCAAGAAGCTTCCGGATGTCTTGTGGACGCTCGTCCACTGGCCCTCGGACAAGAATGATAAAGGACATCAGCGTGGAAGTGAAACAGACAAAGTAATTACTGTCATTATTCTCATACTGTTTCACAAATCTTTAATGGATGTTTCAGGGACGTGACGGGTGGCTGAGGCTCTATGAAGCATGCAAACACACACACACACACACACACACACACACACACACACAGTGGGCTGTGGTATTGAAGACTGAGCACAGATGAATAGCTTCTTTCATTTCCTCGGCCGGACTGTGTGTATAAATGTACTGTGCCGAATGGGCGAGTCGCTGCCAGAGAACTACAAGCCTGGTTTTCTGTTTCCTCCAGAAGTTCTTCATGTTCTGAATTTGAAGCTGAGGGTCGGTTTGGACTTTTGGGTCTGGGACGCAATCCAGGACCACCAGTCCACCGATATTCATTAAGAGCGAAAGCGATTTGGGTCAGTTCAGTCGTGACTCATGACCACAGGCCTCAGGGTCCAAAGCTGGGTCGCACATTCACTTTCATGGTGATTAGGCATGCAGTTCATACACACACACACACACACACACACACACACACACACACACACAGTGGTAGCGAAGCCATTTCCATTACAAAAGACTCTCTGTTGTTGTTTTTTTAGAGACTGTAGTTTAATTAGCCCAAAGGATGTAATTCAGTGTGAAATAAATACAAAAAAACTCGTTTCTTATGATCCCCTAATGAAAACAGAATAATTCATTAAAATTAATGATATTAAACATTCCAAATTTGCATACCAGTTACTTCCTAATTGCACTTAAGCACAGTAATTAGGTATGTGTATTTAAGTAGTAACTTTTCTGATGACTTCTTCCTTTTTGCTCTCTACGTTTCACTATTCGTATATCGAGTATTTCGTAAAGTATTGTGATAGTATATTTTCCCGGTATCGTCCACACCTGATCTAATCCGAGGACTGTATGGAGACCTGACCTCGCCGTGCTTGCTTTTTATTTATTTATTTATTAATTTTTTTCTCGTGCAGACAGGAAGGCCTGGGATCAGATAAAAATCCATCGGTTTTACTCCAAAAGTCTTCGGTTTCCCAAAGGGAAAGAAAAACACACTTTTCTATTGTAGTCCGACCAAGAAAATTGCTGATTCAACAGTATTACATCAGAGCTGTCACTGTGGAAGCTCTGATATACGGCTGTGGTATCAAGAACTGAAGGAAACGCCAAATTTTTACAGTAAGAGCTTTTCTGCCTGTTTTTTTTTTTTAGCATTGTTTATCAGCATGAGCCTCAGCGAACGTTGCCGAATGTAGACGTTAACGAGGTTTTTAATCAAAGGTTTGGGCTTTTTCAACATTAAACACAGTTTAGACATTTTTGGGGGCTAATAATGTGAAAGTGAAAGTGACTATTTGTCCTTGAGAATACATCCTCTGTATTGAACACACACACACACACACTGTCCAGCAGGAGGCAGACATATCCAGCCTCCCGGGGAGCAGTGATGGGGACAATACCTTGCTTAAGTGAACCTCAGGGCACCCCACTGGTCTGGGACTCGAACCCATGACCTTCTGATACTGGGACCTCGTCCCTGAAGTCTAGGACACCGCTGGCCTTTATTAAAACTGCATAAAATAAGATTTTGTTTCATGAATTTTAGTGAAATGAAAGGCAAGGTGAGCCTCCAGACGCTGGAAAGATCTGATTCTTAATGACTGAATTCGCTTTCTCAGTCACGTCCGCCCCTGACCGGCCCTTCCAGGTGCTGCCGGCGTCTCCGGGCTCCTTGGCGTTGTGGGATTTTGTAACAGGGAGTGTGTGATGCCGAGATGTAACTGGGGAATCTGACAGAGCAGGTCAATCGGAGAGCAAGCGTATTTTTCACGGTGAAGTTGGCGCCGAGCGCTGAGCCTGAACGCATCTCGAGTTGCAGTGAAGATCTTTTTTTTTCTTCTCTTTTTCTTCCCCCAAACGTTTGGCCCAGTGCCGAGCCGTGGTGCTCTCGAGTCTCCTTGAGCCTCGTTTGATTTGCTAATGCGGCTTTTACATAACAGCCTGCATTACAAAATGTTCTCCCCCAGCTTAAGCTGTGGTGTTCTGAGGAATGTGTGTGTGTGTGTGTGTGTGTGTGTGTGTGTGTGTGTGTGTGTGTGTGTGTGTGTGTGTGTGTGTGTGTGGACATTTGAACTGTTGAGTCCACTGGAATGTGCTCTGCTGTTGAAAAACTCTCTGAATTACATTTTTTTTTTAATCAACCGACTGTCGCTTAATCTAGAACAAACAAATGGGACCATATTGGGTTCTTACTTAGAACCAATTTTGGTTTCATGAAACAAAACAAACTCCTCCAGAGTGGGTTTGGTGTGAAAAGGTTCAGATTGTAACTCCAGTGGTGGACAGAACCGGATCAGATTCGTCCCAAATCTGTGTATTTTCTGTCCCCTAGTGAAGCTCCCCGTGTCTCTGTGTGTCTCTGAGTGTCTCTGTGTGTCTCTGAGTGTCTCTGAGTGTCTCTGTGTGTCTCTGAGTGTCTCTGAGAGTCTCTGAGAGTCTCTGAGTGTCTCTGAGTGTCTCTGTGTGTCTCTGAGTGTCTCTGAGTGTCTCTGAGTGTCTCTGTGTGTCTCTGAGTGTCTCTGAGAATCTCTGAGAGTCTCTGAGTGTCTCTGAGTGTCTCTGAGAGTCTCTGAGTGTCTCTGAGTGTCTCTGTGTGTCTCTGAGTGTCTCTGAGTGTCTCTGAGTGTCTCTGAGTGTCTCTGAGAGTCTCTGAGAGTCTCTGAGTGTCTCTGAGTGTCTCTGAGTGTCTCTGAGAGTCTCTGAGTGTCTCTGTGTGTCTCTGAGAGTCTCTGAGTGTCTCTGAGAGTCTCTGAGAGTCTCTGAGTGTCTCTGAGTGTCTCTGAGAGTCTCTGAGTGTCTCTGTGTGTCTCTGAGAGTCTTTGAGTGTCTCTGTGTGTCTCTGTGTGTCTCTGAGAGTCTTTGAGTGTCTCTGAGAGTCTCTGAGTGTCTCTGAGTGTCTCTGTGTGTCTCTGAGTGTCTCTGAGTGTCTCTGTGTTTCTCTTTGTGTCTCTGAGTGTCTCTGTGTTTCTCTGTGTGTCTCTGAGAGTCTCTGAGTGTCTCTGAGAGTCTCTGAGTGTCTCTGTGTGTCTCTGTGTGTCTCTGAGAGTCTCTGAGAGTCTCTGTGTGTCTCTGAGAGTCTCTGAGAGTCTCTGAGTGTCTCTGAGTGTCTCTGAGTGTCTCTGAGAGTCTCTGAGTGTCTCTGTGTGTCTCTGAGAGTCTCTGAGTGTCTCTGAGAGTCTCTGAGTGTCTCTGAGAGTCTCTGTGTGTCTCTGAGTGTCTCTGAGAGTCTCTGTGTGTCTCTGTGTGTCTCTGAGTGTCTCTGTGTGTCTCTGAGAGTCTCTGTGTGTCTCTGTGTGTCTCTGAGTGTCTCTGAGTGTCTCTGAGTGTCTCTGTGTGTCTCTGAGTGTCTCTGAGTGTCTCTGTGTGTCTCTGAGAGTCTCTGTGTATCTCTGTGTGTCTCTGAGTGTCTCTATGTGTCTCTGAGTGTCTCTGTGTGTCTCTGTGTGTCTCTGAGTGTCTCTGAGTGTCTCTGTGTGTCTCTGTGTGTCTCTGAGAGTCTGTGTGTCTCTGTGTGTCTCTGAGTGTCTCTGAGAGTCTCTGAGTGTCTCTGAGTGTCTCTTTGTGTCTCTGAGTGTCTCTGAGTATCTCTGAAAGTCTCTGAGAGTCTCTGCGTGTCTCTGCGTGTCTCTGAGAGTCTCTGTGTGTCTCTGTGTGTCTCTGAGAGTCTCTGTGTGTCTCTGAGTGTCTCTGAGTGTCTCTGAGTGTCTCTTTGTGTCTCTTTGTGTCTCTGAGTGTCTCTGAGTGTCTCTGTGTGTCTCTGTGTGTCTCTGAGTGTTTCTGAGAGTCTCTGAGTGTCTCTGAGTGTCTCTGAGTGTCTCTGTGTGTCTCTGAGTGTCTCTGTGTGTCTCTGAGTGTCTCTGAGTGTCTCTGAGTGTCTCTTTGTGTCTCTGAGTGTCTCTGTGGGACGGTGATGATGGTAAAATAGTCCATCTGAACTAAACCTCTGTTCTTCGTGTCCCTCCACCATGAACGGGTTCAGTTTTAGTCCAGAATCTTCTCCAAACTAAAACAAAGTCTCAGACACCAGACAGCGTCTCCACCACCAGCTCACGTCTGTGAGGGACGTTTAGATGTCCGGTTCCGTTCACACACACTGGGGACGGATCTGATTCACACAGAACTTCCGTTCTGTTTTTGATCTTGGCCACATGAAACAATATTTGATCGACTAATTTTGATCTTTGGAAGCGTCAGACACTCATTACGCAATCTGTGCAGAGTTGAGCAGATGAGATGTTTCCCTTTAAGAGTGTAAACACAGATCTGTAAGCTGGTTAGAAAAAGCTCCACACTCACACAAGACGCTCCTGAACTCTAATCCGTCTCCCCTTTAAGAGCCTGTATACATAACACTGCAGCCTTTCACTGGGTTCACTTCTCACTGAATCCTCCACAGACCTGCTGCTGGCTGGACGCAGGATCTACACACACGACGGAACGCTGGGAAACGGTTCTCCTGATCTTAACCTCCATTAGTAAAGTTGTCAAAAATGGGTTTCTGGATTTTTCTCTGGAGCATTCATAGATGAACCGATCTCGGTTCCACTAAAACTGTCACATGGATGGTTGTTTAATGTCCTTGTTTACAGCAGATGTTCTACTCCAGTTGTGGAATCATGAATCCAGCATTATAGAACCTGTTTTCAAAAAATCTTGAAATTGTCTCTCATGGTCATGAACTGGTGGTGGAGACGCTGTCTGGTGTCTGAACGTCCCTCACGGTCATGAACTGGTGGTGGAGACGCTGTCTGGTGTCTGAGACTAGTTTGGAGAAGATTCTGGACTCAAACTGAACCTGTTCATGGTGGAGGGACACAAAGAACAGAGACACTCAGAGACACGTGGAGCTTCACTGGGGGACAGAAGATACAATTATTTGGGACGTCTGGTTGCGTTCAAAACCGCTGTGAAGAAATCTGAACCAGACTGGCATTTAGACTGAGTTCTAAAGTATTTTTGGAAAAGGTGGAACTAATCTTCAGACTTATTGTCCATTGATGAGGATCTGAAGGAAGTGATTGAACATCGTCCGTTTTGGACCGTAATGTATTTAAGTTTTGGAGAAAAAGAAAGTTGGATCTTTTTTCTGTTTTTATGCATTTGTTCCTCGGGTTGTGTGTGTGTTTGGAGTGCTTTCGGTCCACGTCCTAAAACTTCTTATAAAATCCCCCAAAACCCCACCCTGCTGGACCGCTGCCGTCATCAATGTCCCCCTCCACCTTCCTGCCCCTACAGGAGGAGGAGTCCTTCCTGTCTTTGAAAGGAAACCTGTGATAAAAGCCGTTCACTGTCCAGGAGATGACCCAATAAAACTCTCTCTCTCTCTCTCTCTCACACACACACACACACACACACACACTCTCTGGTGGGGGTAGACCAACATGAAGCAACAAAATCACACCGCTTCAAACAAACATGTCCAAAAATATTCAGACAGCCCTTCTCCTCAACATTTACTTTCTCAAAACCACAGATGTGTCCAAAAGTATTCAGACAGTCCTTTTTAGGCGTTTAGATTTATTTACTGAACTTCCTTAGACAAATGTGGCCAAAAGTATTGAGACAGCCCTTTTTCAGTGTTAATGCTTACTTCTCAGACTTTCTAAATATATCAGACAAATGTGTCCAAAAGTATTGAGACGGCCCTTCTTCGGTGTGTTCCTAAATATATATCTCAAACCTTTAGACAAACGTGTCCAAATGTAATCGGAAGGACCTTCCTCTGCATTCAAATTCATTTTTCAAACTTTCTCAACATCTAATACAAACGTGTCCAAAAGTATCCAGATGACCCTTTTTTGGCATGGGCTCAGTGGCTTTAAGGTAGCATGGCTCAATTCTCCATAAAGACGCACTGAAACCCCACCTCCAGTTCTGGGCTGTAAATGATGGTGCTCCAGGAGCTGGAGTGGACAACATCAGTAACTGACCCCCCACCAAATCCTGCCACCAAATGCTCACTGCAATGTTCCAGTCTTCCCAGAAGACCAGAGGCAGCAAAGAAAGACAGACTGCTCCTCTAAATAGCCCTGAACTTCAGAAAAATGCTGGACTAAAGACTTTTTGACGTATAGTGGTCCACACACACACACACACACACACACACACACACACACACACACACACACACACACACACACACACAAATCTGGATTCCATCCAAGAGCTGAGCCAATAAAATGTGTAACACCACAGTGTCCTCCGGGGCGGCTTTACACTTCCCTGCAACAACATCAGTAACCTTGGCCTTACGAACAAAACAAATACAGATAGAACCCTCTTGCACAACATGCTGGCTGACCAAAAGCTGGTGGAACCGTTAACAGCAGTTATTCCAACGTTCTAGACACCCTCTGTAAAACGGTTCGTGATGCAGAGATACACATTTCAGAACTTAGATGCTGATAAACTGTTGCACCTGAAACTCTTTAAAGCTGAAAAACTCCTGGAGTGAGACCAGAGAAGGAACTTACAATGGACGGTTCTCCACAGAACTATTTAGCAAAAATAAAACATCGCTCGCACACTTGAACCATATTCGGTTACCAAAAGAGATGTTTTTATAAAATAGATGCGGAACCTTTCATAGAACCTTCATGTGGTGTAAAACCTCAGGTTTGGCCCCTTTAATCGTCTCTTTTTGGGTGAGGATCTTTCGAAAACTATGGTTTACAGAAACCTGAGAACCTAAATTCATAAAAAAGAACTACGGAATGGTTTAAGGTGTCTTTTAGACGTTCTAGAATCTGCATCCTACATTATAAAATGAATAAAACACTGATGTTCTTAAGAAACCAAAGGTTCTTTAAGGGGAAATGCAATCCTTTAATTTCAGTCTCGTTTGCAAAAAAAAAAGTTTGTGAATGACATCGTTCCAAAACTCTTTCACCTTTATCATTAAGGAACCCCCAAACAGCACACATGTCCCAGGTGGACAGGAAAGGAGGGGGGTGTCCTTTCTAGACACATTGTTAAACCCGGATTGCCCCTCTCTTTCAACGGCGTGCATACAAAGCACCCTTTCTTCTTTACAGCGCCCCATAAACTTAACCTTTCATTTTATTTAGCTTTTTCTGGACGAGTCAACATTTGGCTACAGCCCCCACATAAGAAGAAAAAAGCTTTTGCACTTCCTGTTCAACGACGCAAAAGTCTCAAACGACCATGAAGTTCAACTCAGATCTGAATGTCACCCGGCTGGACAAACTGGAGAAGAAAACGTCGGGGACAGCTCAGCTAATTGCAGCCCAGACGGCGACTGAACCTGATGTTCAAGTCCATGAACACCAACACTCCCACCGACGCACCGCTGCTGCACTTCTGCTGGATCATGTTGTTTAGAGAAGTAGAGCAGAGTGTGTTTGGTACCAGCGAGAGTGAAAGGGAAGGTTTACAGGACGGTAGTAAGACCAGCTATGTTATACGAGTTGGATTCGGTGATGAAAAGACAGGTGGTGGAGGTGGAGGACAAGGATGGACAGGATTAGGAAAGAGAGACAGCTCAGGTTGGACAGTTTGGAGACAAAATGAGAGAAGTGAGACGGTGCTGGTTTGGACGTGTCCAGATGAGAGATGAAAATGAAAAAAGTGAAAGTGACAACCCTTGTCATTGCGAGGTCACGGCACAGCACACATGAACCACAACGAAATTGGACCTCTGCATTTAACCCATACACACACGTGCAGCAGTGGGCAGCTATTGAAAGCGCCCGGGGAGCAGTGATGGGGACGGTACCTTGCTCAAGGGTACCTCAGGGCAACCCACATGGGTGGGAATTGAACCCACAATCTTCTGATGCGGGGCCAACTCCCTAACCACTAGGCCACCGCTGCCCGCAGATGAGGAGTATATCAGGAGGAGGATGTTGAGGATGGAGCTGCCAGGAAAGAGGAGAAGAGGAAGGACAAAGAGGAGGATTATGGACGTGGCAGGAAGAAATGGAGACGGATGTGCACTTTTTCTGGCAGCTTTCTGACAAATTTGAACAATTTATGATTGTAATTGATCACGGTTACGAGATCTTTTCCAGCCCTGGTTTGGAGCGAAATGGTTCAGATTTACTCACAGTGGCGGTGAATGGAACCAGACATCACACGAATCAATCTCCTCTCCAAACCCTGCAGAGAACCTCCAATTTTCTGACTGTTTATAAAGAACGGTGAAGATGAATCTGAAAGAAATCAGGACTCCACCATGATCTTCTCCAAACTAAAGCCACATCTCGGGCATTAGGCAGCGTCTCCACCACCAGTTCAGTATCTGTTTGAGAAATTCTGACATCTGGTTCCGTTCACCACCGCGGGGAACGGTTCTGACTCTAAACAAGTCTGCTTTTTGTCTGAACCACTTAAACGGAACAAGAATTTGATCAATAATGTTTTAACTTGTGTCTCACTTCGATCGTTATTATAGCTGAACATTTTTAACTCTCACCTAAACCAAGCCCACTCAGAGGAGTATCGAATCAGATCGAACAGAAAGACCTTCTTGTTCTGCTCTTTCTTGGCTTTTCAAGAAGCAGTTCTGTCTTTTCAAGAGCGCAAAGAACCTTGCAAATCTGTGATTGTCCAAAAGTGCAGCAGGGTCAAGTTGAACCCATAAGGCCAGGGCTTCTGTCCGGGGTGGACAGGACAGGACGATATGCTGGAGACGGAGGGTGGGCCCGTGTTATTTACAATGTTTTCTTCACCCAGTGCAGTCCAGCTATAAAATGCCATTATAGCTTAGGGCCGAATTCCAGCAGGGACCTGCGAATTCTACTCAGGCACACACTAGACGCCAAAGCGGCTGCCCCACTCAGACGGACACATCTTCATTCAAGGGCCCATATGATGGAAAACCACCTCCTTCCTGAAATAAAAGCCATTCTAGACAATGTCTCCAGAAGTAACACTAAAAACATGTATCTCTCTTAAAGGGCCGGTCTGTTTAATTGGGAATTTGGCGATTTGGGATGTCTGGGAATACCGATTTCTGATCTTTTTCACGGTCGTGTCTGTTTTCAACGCCTCAACATCATATTTTGAACATTTTTTTAAAAAGGAGCTGATACACAATCCAGCAGAATAAACAAACTTCAATACAATTCATATTCACATCTATTTGACTCAAAACGAGAGAAGTATTTGAGCCTGAGATTCAACTACAAACGCCCTTTTTTTGAGCAAACGTCTGACTGACATCATCGTGCGTCGCTCCTGTGGATTTTTTGATGTTAATAAAAGTGTTTAAAATGATTAAAGGGCCCCAAACATGGAATATAAGCCTTTAAAACTCTTATTCTGCATCTGCACTGCTGACGGAGCTGTGGTTTGACCCCATTTTTAGTTTCCCTCCTTTTCCCATCCTACTCTTCCATCATCTTGCAGTGACTGAGCAGAGCGGTTCTTTCGAGACATCGCTCCACCTTTATTTGCAGATGATAAGATGTATTGGAACACACACACACACACACACACACACAGGTTTTTACAGTGTGAGGACATGATATAAATAATTTTCTATCCATCTATTTATCCATCTGTACATCTATCATTCTCCCATATGTATTATATATAAATATCTATCTTACACACACACACACACACACACACACACACACACACACACACACACACACACACACACACACACACACGTGTGTATTATGTGTCTCTAATATATGACCCCATTATATATAAGTATTATTTATCAGTAAATATCAAGATTTAACTGAAGTAGATCTGCTGTTTTTATAAAACTGATAAATAAACTTTAGTAAAGAGAATTATGTGCAGATCTTAAGAAGTATTAGAAAGTAGCCACGCAAAAAAGCAACAACTTCCTCATCCTGTCGCTCCTGCTGTCCCTCCCAGGCCTCCCTGTTTCATCTCGGCCTTTAGCCCACAGGCTCTCTCATCCCCTGATTGGGCCATTGTGTCTGTAATTGAATAATTAAAGCCTTTCTTGTCCATCAAAAGAAATAATTGGGGGGAGCAGACAGACATCACAGGCTCCGAAAAACATTTCTGCGATTGAACATTTCTGTAGATGAATCAATAGATACATTAAAGAAAGCCAATCTGGAGATATTAGGTTTTGCTGCAAACTGAGACCAGGTCCAAAACATAAGCTATCATTAATTTTTTATCAATGAATCAATGAATGGTTAGAAAAGAACATGTATTTCCATATCCAGCACTCACTGAAGTTATAAAGAGTGTCAACCCAAGAACAATACTGGGCCACCAATCACAGTTGAGGTCATTTGCATATATAAATATATTCACTTTTAAGTTTATGGAAACAGTTTGTCAGAAAATGTGAGATATGGGTCCTTTAACAGCGCGCCGCTCCGCTCGTGATGAACATCAGCTGACAGTTTTTCAGCAGCAGCTGATCTGAAGATAAAAGCCTTCTCAGATGGAGAGCCGGACGGGACCTTCAGACGTCCCCCATCGCTCTCTTGGTGAACAATGTAATGGGATCCACTCAGACCCCGCCCCCTCCCTTTACATGCATTGTCCCAAAATATTTCCAAAGGTTACGCTGAGCGAAATGAAACTGAACACCACGTCCTGAAGGCCTTCAAACCCCGAGCACGAGGGCGCTGAGTGGTCAGTTTTTCACCCGAAGTTTTGACTCATTTCCACCACCTTCAGCAAAAACCTTGTAACGACCCTTCAGTATTAATGACCTCATTCATTCTTCATTCATAACAATTCTATATATATTTATACATCTAAACGGAGAGAGAGAGACAACAGACACTTTCCATACATTTAGACATGAACATCCATCCATCTATCTATCTATCTATCTATCTCTCTCTATCTATCAATTTCTCTCTCTATCGATCTTTCTCTCTCTCTATCTATATTTCTCTCTATCTATCTGTCTATCTGTTTATCTATCTATCAATCTATTTGTCTCTCTCTCTCTCTCTCTCTCTCTCTCTCTCTCTATCTATATATCATCTCTCTCTCTCTCTCTCTCTCTCTCTCTCTCTCTCAAAGCTCAAGGTTCTTCATATTTTGCAACATTCTTTAAAACCAGTAATTGTTTATTTGTTGCAAACTGAAATCTAAAAATATCTAGAAAACGCCTAAAAGATGGTCGTGAAAACGTGAAGACGTGAAAAAGGTGAAGAAAATAGTGAAGGATGAGCAGAAAGTTCAGCTAAATAATAAAGTTCTGAGCTGTGCTGAACTGCTGAGTGTTGGTGAGGTGTTCACGTTCAGAAAGAAGAACTAGAGACCTGCGCTGCACTTCCTGTTTCATTCCTGTCCTTTTCTCAGGACTAAGACGGGCCGGAACCGGAGCAGAACCCAGTACCCTGCTGTACACATCACTTCATTACGAAGAATAATGTTTACACTACAGTTTACACAGAAGATGATATTAAGATTATTATATAGAATTATAGTGATTATATAGAATTTAGTGATCATATAAAATATAGTGATTATATAGAATTATAGTGAATATATAGAAGATAGTGATTATATAGAATTATAGGGATTATATAGAAGAAAGTGATTATATAGAATTATAGTGATTGTATAGAATTTAGTGATTATATAAAATATAGTGACTGTATAGAATTATAGTGATTATATAGAAGAAAGTGATTATATAGAATTATAGTGATTATATAATCCTTTATTTTATTTATAATCCCATGAATGGGAAATTCGCTCTCTGCATTTCACCCATACACACATGTGCAGCAGTGGGCTGCTATTGAAAGCGCCCGGGGAGCAGTGATGGGGATGGCACCTTGCTCAAGGGTACCTCAGGGCAACCTACTGGGAAGGGGTTCGAACCCCCGATCATGTGGCTGACACCCTAACCACTAGGCCACCGCTGCCCATATAGGATATAGTGATAAAGTTTATGTAGAACAGGGTTAATTAAGGGGTTAATATTATTCAGTGCTGCTAAAGGTTCCTTCAGTTCTTCTTCGTTCTGTTTCAGCCTGAACACGGGCCGTGAGCAGGTTCCTCATTAATCACCGGCACAACGGAGGTGACAAGCTGATGGAGGCTCTCAAGTATCAGGAGACATGCAGACACAGGAACACACTCACTAATCTGTTTCTGTCTCACACACACACACACACACACACACACACACACAGACACACACACACACACACACACACAGACAAGTGTTCTGTGTCAGGGTTATTTCCTCACCTAACTCTATCATCTTGTTTCTTTTTCTATTATTTTATTTTATTAAAAGAACTCATGACGTTTGGGCAGGAAGAGGATTCTGGGAGTCTTCTTTCTGTATCTTTCTGTGTGTTTGACTTTTCTTTGGTTAAAACAGAAAATCAGGAACATTTTTGTACAAAAACTGCTCAAAAGCTGAAGGTAACACACACTGAGATACTCAGGATGATTGTAAGATACACACACACACACACACACACACACACACACACATGTAAACATGCTGCCACTTACACTGCAGATTGGTGCTGTTGGACCAGGAGAAGGGTTCTAGCCCAGAGAAGAAGGGGTTTGTCTTACGCAGCATGCAGGAACCCTGAGTGGACACACCAAAGACAGGCCTCGCACTGACACCCAGAGCCTCCATGCAGTCAAACATGATGTCCCCGGGTCTCTGGGACGTCAGACACACAGGAAAGTCAGGCGTCTCCTTCAAGCACCAACAGCTTTGTGGTGAAACTTCAAGGAGCAAACAGCCTCAACAGGAGAGGGTCAGTGAAGAGCTTCTTCAGGTTGTCACTTCTCTGGGCTTCTCCACAGTGTCCACTGTCCTCTGATCAGGTTCTGCTATAGACCTGCACAAGAAACTGTGTCCAGGCTGCATGTAGGGGTTCAGCAGGACAGTGTGTGCTGTCTGCAGTCACGCCGAGACAACATGCCTAAGCTCAGCCCACATCAGACAGAGGGGAAGGGTTCAGAGAAGGAGGGAAGGAGGGAAGGAGGGAGGGACAGGGGGACGGAGGCGGGAGCTGGGCTGATTGTCCTGAAAGCTCAAACTTTCTGTCCTCCTCATTTCCCGGCCGATCGGTCAGTCAACCCCGCGTCACATTTCAGAGCTTTACAAATGAAAACAAACAATATCCCTCCCTTTCAAGCCCACAGTCTCTCTCTCTCTCTCTCTCTCTCTCTCTCTCTCTCTCTCTCTGACTCCTTTCTTCACTTTTCTCTCAACACATCTCACTTCCTACTCAGGAATGTTGAGATTCTTTATGTGCTCTGACCATCATTCTGATCACTGTAGACCGAACAACCCAGGACTCAAGATCACAAGCAGCCTGTTCTGTCTGGCACTTTGAAGTCTAAACATCAAACAAACATCACATCACAACCTACTTATATGGTTGTATTATATCACTCTAAAGATTAAAAGTTGTTTTGTTGTGTAAACAAGGACACATTCTCCACGCCTGCACGTATAATACAGATGTATTGTTTATTTGAGATAGATGTGTGTGTGTGTGTGTAAGTGTGTGTGTGTAAGTGTGTGTGTATACAGCGTTTGGACACAAAAATTTATTTCTCAGTTTGAAAGATTTTTGGGGATTAGCACCCCCCTCAGGTGAGAGATGGCATGGGTGTCAAACAGTACACACACACACACACACACACACACACACACACACACACACACACAGAGAGAGAGAGAGAGAGAGAGAGAGAGAGAGAGAGAGAGAGAGAGAGAGACAAAGAAATAAACCAGAAGATGTTGTTCATATCTACACCTCATTCTTCATTACTTCCTCTTTCTTTCTTTCTTTCTTTCTTCTTTTCTTTCCTTTACTCTGATATTTAGACAGTTGTCCCCTGCAGCCTCTTGACTTTTCCAGTTCTTTCACTGGACGTCCCGCTAACTCTGTCCCTGTTGTCTGTGTTAGCACACATTGTGCCGTGACCCCTTTTGTGCTTTTATTCCCTTTTTTTCAACCCCTTCATCTTCGTTTTTCCTCTCCATCTTTCCAGTAATTCATTTAATCAAACCGACCACAGCTGACTGCGGTTCCAGTCCCGGGTCGCCTTCCCAAAACGGCCGCTACTGAGAACTGCTGCCAATTCCCTGCTTTATGTTCCGTAAGATTTCTGTGCCGAGCAGCCAAGAGTCCGCCCGGACTGCTGACACTGAAACAGCAAACTTCAGCTTCTGTCCAACTCTGACCGACGTCGGACACATAGAGAGAAAATGATATTTCACAATATTTTAGGGGAAAAACACTAACAAGCTTGTGAGATGAGGAACTACTGCAGCAATATTATTCTTTCTGTATTAATAATTAAAGATGTAAATATTATTATTAATCTCTCAAACAGATTAAGTGGCTCAAAACTGTGTTCAAACAAAAGGCTACAATCACTGCTTCCATAGCAACATACCACGTTTGAGCAGCTGTAAATGAAATGTATCTCTCGTTAGATCACTGTTAATGGAACTGTGTCCCAAACTACACTCCTCACTAAATAGTGTGTAAAATAGTGCACAACCTTTGGTCACTCACTCAGAAATGTAGTGTGTAAAGTGTAGAACTGTGTGGTTTGGGACGCAGCCAGTAAAAACACAATCATCAAAACTCTGGAGCTCATCTTTGATTAAATGCTTCACTGCAAGGACGTGTGAGCTACTGGTGTCCCTTCTTTCATTCCCTCCCCAGAGACAGAGACACGTCCAACAGCACCGTCTCCACCTCTGGACTTTGTCTCCCTGTTGGGATTCTGTAGAAGTTCAGCATCATAGGTTTGTGCGACCAATTTCACAACAGCTATCCAGCGTTTTGGAGAAACAACCCTGGTGAAGATCAGTGGAGGGCAGAAGGAGGAGGAGCTGACTGCCCTCCAGGTGGGCGGGGCTTTAAGGAAGTGACATCACATGAAAACGATGAATAGTGGAATTCTTTCTGCTCCCCAAGACATAAAACGGTTACATTAACTAAACATGGGAGCCCTCCTTTTTAGAGGGCTTCCAAGGAACCCTTGGTTGAACTGCTGGACCACTGTGTAAGACACCGTCCACACTCTGTCCTTGGCACACGCCCGTGTTTGTCACTCAACCGTCCCCGTGTTTTCTTTCACTATTGTTTTCTCTCTCCCACATCATCTCGGCCATGTCAGCTCAACTGAGCGAAAAAGAAAAAGAAAGCATCGGCCACTAACCGTCAACCATGTCAAAATAACAAGAACGATCTTCATAAAATCACTTTCATTTACATCACGAGCAAAATCAGAGGAAAGAGAAGCGGTTGAATCAGCTGACAGGATTAAAGGGCCGCTAGCGGGACGTCCCGCTTCACTTCACCTCCACAGATCCACTTTCGCTGAGGTTTCTCATCGGTGTGCCTTCAAGACTCTAACTGAGCTCTAATTGGCTTCTTTCTAATTGGAAAGAAGAGCACGTTCTTGCTTTCTTTCTTTCTTTCTTTCTTTCTCTCAATGCTCACTTTTTTCTGCCCCTCTTTTGTACTTTTACTTTCTCTATCACTTCATCCCCCCATGTCTTGTCTCTTCATGTCTCTGATTTATCTTTGTCTTTTTTTTACTTTCTTTCTTATTCATGTTTCTCTTAATCATTTTCTTTTTTTCTCACTCTTCCCCTCTTTATTACTTTTACTTTTCTGTTTGTCTGTATTTTACTGTTTCATTCTTTCTCTTAGATTTTATTCTCGCAGTTTCTCTCTCTCTTTTGTTTTCTTTCTTAACCTCTTTACTATGTTTACTTTTTTTATTTTCTTTTTCTCTTTCCTCTCCTGAGCATTTTGTTCTGAGCTGGTTCGCATCAGTGGGACATTTAATCACTTATCAGTGTTGAGATTTAGTTTTTCACACTGTGGAGTTTTTAAACTGAAAATGAATCGACGAGAATAATCAAGTTTAGAGGAGAAATGAAAGAGTGTGCAAAGTGTTCACTCCTATATGGTCTCCCCCTCCTTTCCTTCTCTTTACCTCCCTCCCTCCTTCCTTCTCTTTCCTCATTTTAGAGGACTGAACTCTGGGAAGAAGCCCCAGAGGGGCACTAACTATTACCCCCAACACACCCCCTTAACAACCCTCCAAAACTTCTACTGCCCCCCCCCTCTCTCTCTCTCTCTCTCTCCCTCCGTTTCTCTCCCTCTCTGTATCTCTCTCTCTCTCTCTCCCTCCCTCCCTCTGTATCTCTTCTCCTCCGTTTCCTTCCTCTCTGTATTCTCTCTCCTCTGTATCTCACCTTCTCTCTCTGTCTCTCCTCCTCTCTCTCTCTCTCTCTCTCTCTCTCTTCTCTGTCTGTCTCTCTCTCTGTATCTCTCTCTCTGTCTGTCTCTCTCTCTTCTGTCTTCTCCTCCCTCCTCTCTCTGTATCTCTCTCTCTCTCTCTCCCCTCCCTCTCTCTTTCTCTTCTTCTCTGTCCCTCTCCCTCTCTTCTCTCTCTCCCTCTCTCTCCCTCCCTCTCCTCTTGCCCCTCTCCTCTCCCCTCTCTGTATCTCTCTCTCTCTTCTCTCTCTCTCTCTCACTCTCCCTCTCTGTATCTCTCCCTCTCTCTCTCATCTTTTTCTGGCACTGCTTCTGCTACCACTGGCTGGCTCCCCCTTTCTCTGTCTATTTTTCCATCTCTTTTTTTTCTTCATCTCTCTATTTGATTTGGTTTTCATTGTGCCATCCATCATGAGTTTGTGGTGTATTTATGATCTGTACACCTTCACTGCTCTTCTCTTGACATACCAGTGGAAGCATGGAGGTGTTTAGGAGAGATGGCCGTGGAGTTTCTGACCAGATTGTCAAGAATAAGGGAGATGAACAGAGCTGTGGTAGCTATAGAGGGATAAAGTTGATCAGACACAGCATGAAGTTCTGGGAGAGAGTCGTGGAAGCAGGTTAAGAACAGAGGTGAGGATCAGTGAACAGCAGTATGGTTTAGAAAGAGCTCTACAGATACAACGTTTGCTCTGAGGGTGTTGATGGAGAAGTACAGAGAAGGTCAGAAGGAGTTACATTGTGGACTTGAAGAAAGCATATGACAGTGCCTAGAGAGGAGCGTGGTTTTGTATGAGCAGTCTGGTGAGAGAAGTTCAGGATATGTATGAGGGCAATGTGACAGTGGTGAGGTCTGCAGAAGGAGTGCTGGATGCTTTTAAGGGAGAGGTATGGAAGGGGTGAAGAAGAGTACGTTGGTTGGATGGGTGTGACGAGGATGGACAGGATCATGAGTATATTAGAGGGACAGCTCAGGTGAGAGATTTCGGAGACAAAGTTGGAGAAGCAAGGTTGCACTGATGTCTGTAAAAAGGGAGGGGTTTTCACAACGATGCCGATTTTCGTAAGTAAAGTCTTTGAGCTCCTTTTCTTTTGTTCTTTTCTTTTTGCTCCGTCTGCTCACTCTGCCCACCATCAGCCTCTACTTCACCATACCTTCGCTCTGTCTCAACACTTCACCTGTCTTTCAACAGTCACCCCCTTTCACACACACACACACACACACACACACACACACACACTCCTCAGTGACACACAGCAGGGAGCTGCACAGTTTCAGCTCCATTCTCTCCACACCTTGAGGCAATTACACCCCCTCCTTGTCCCATATGAAACCCCCAACACACACACACACACACACACACACACATGCACACACCCACACACACACACGCACACACCCACACACACACACGCACACACACAGACCAAGGCATGAGGGCCACAAAAAGCACCACGAAAAAACACATAAAGTAAAATGTTCTTCCACCTCTCCTTCTGTCTTTTCCTTCCATCTTTCCTTCATTACTTTCAATCTTCTATGATTTATCTCTCTTCCTCTTTCTCTCTCTCGAGTCTCGTGTCTCTCTTTCTCTCAAATGTTCTCTTTTAACCTTCATTTTTCCCTCACCTGTTTTTCTCTTTTAGATTATATTCCTCATTTCTGCTTTTACTTTCTCTATACCTTCTTCTGCCTCTCTAGCTCTGACTCTCTTTCTCTCATCTTTAGATCTTTTATTGTTCTTTCTCACTAAACTCAGCACAGCTACTAATAAATCTACATACAAAAAAGATATGAAATGTGAAATGTGTTTAACATTAAGGTTTTTGTCCTTAATCACATACAGTTTTAAAATGAACGGCATGACCAGTTACTGAGTTCTGAAATTTCTTAATTTGAAAAAATACATTTACTATTTAATATTTGATTTAATGAAAAAAAAATGGTATCGCATTATTTAGGACATTATCTAACCATCACCTGGAGCACCAAATTAATCACCTTGTATTACTCAAGCACCAATCAGAGACTCCATAGCAACTGGTTAGCAACAGCCTAGCAACCACCCAGGATACCACAGTACCCACCGAGCAACACCTTAGACCTCACGAAATTCAACCACTGCCCCTATATAGGATATTTACATAAATAACCATAATAATTCAAGATTACGTCAAATCATGTTTACATTAGGTTAAAGCAGCTCATTTGTATTACTTAAAATAGAGGAATGTATAAAAAAGAATTAATTCTAAAAATCATCTAACTAAATTTTAATACTGGTGATGAAAAAATAAATATAAAAAATAAAGATATTATTGAACTAAACATAAATCTAAACTAAACATAAAATATGCTATATACAATTTTCTCCTGGCTTAAAACCCGCCTTAAACTTTTGCACTAAATTAAAATTAAAAATGGTCTTTATACTACAATATATCAAAATTGCAAGAAAAAAATGGCAAGATTTTATTCTAAATATAGTATATGTTGTAAAAATTATATA
>CM029393.1:10920235-10945235 GCA_017165825.1 Hepsetus odoe
CTTCACTAAAATGTAAACAAGGACCTTATGTTGTGGAGATCCATTTTTCTTCAATGGTTCATTTGTTTGCTGTCTCTCAGCAGAGACATACAACAGTGAGACAGTGCCCCCGGTGGATTTCACTGGAACTTCTCCTCATAAAATGAAGAAGAGTTGGCAACACACCCACCACACACACCATGAGTCTGAATGGAAAAAGCATTTTCCAGCCACAATAGGGCTCTTAAAGCTCTTTCTCAGGTCCTATCACTCCATAAAAGTTTAAACCAAACTCAGACACACATTCACTGCAGAGCCAAACACTTATAAAGTCAGAAACCAAGAGCTCGTCTCGAAAATGTAACACATGCAACATTGTAACGCATTGTAATAATGAAACCAAACAATGTCACTCACAAAGTGCTGCCATCTCTTTGGGAAGGTCCGCCCCGTATCGGCCGAAGAGGCTGCCATTGGCCAGAAGATCGAAGGGGGAGTGGTTCCGCATGGCGTTGAAGGCGAAGGAGTAAAATCCGGCCATGTGACCCACAGGTCGTTCCCTGTTTGTTGCCATGGTAACCACAGGACACTCCACAGTCAAGCAATGCTAAAAGGGGGCTTTGGTAGATGGGGAAACGGGGGCGAAACTCCCGTTTTTCCCGTTTTTTCCTTTTCACACACGTCTGGTTTTCCCACAATGCTTTGGAAATTAATGTGTCTCAGAAAATCCTGTCCATCCTGCCATTAGTCCATTGCATGACTTTTTCAGTGTCCTACAACGTGGTGCCCTGGAAGCCAAGAAGAACAAAAAGAGAGATAGTGAGTTGGGATTAGTGCCACAAATATATTATTTAAAATAATCGGATAAATTCCTGATATAAAGAACATTCATTTTCTCCTAAATCTCATTTAAATACTTCCAAAAAGAATCCCAAAATCCAATCCCAATTTCTAATCTGCTTTTTTTACTTCCAAAATCATACTGTAGTTGTCTATCAGTTGTTCTACACAGATTTACCTGAACACTGCTTTATTATTCTCCAAAATAGTTTTCTGTCCCTCTACTGTTAGCCCAACTCTCAGGCCTTAACACAGCCTTATTAATCTCCACAATAATCCTCCATTTCAACATTGTTTGCCCCACTATCTGACTATCTGGCCTAAACAGCTTTTTTAATCTCAAGAATAATCCCACAGTTCTATACCAAACATCCCACCAATCACAACACAGATTTCAGAATTTGCAGATTAATCCCATATTTCAACACTGACTGTGCTGCTAAAAAAAACTGTGCTGCTAACATAATAATTATACACCAACTATCCAGTCCTAAACATAAATTTCATAATATGCTAAATAATCCTTAATTTCTATACTGTTTACGCCACTGTCAGACACTTTTTTTATTAATCTACAAAATAATCACGTAGTAAAATACCCCCTGTTTTACCTTTCAGGGCTAAAACAGCTTCATTCATCTCCAGAATAATGCCACTGCTCTATACATTTACATTTACATCTACATTTACTTTTACTTTTAATTTTACATTTACAGCGTTTAGCAGACGGCCTTCTCCAGAGCGACTTTCAGCACTGCTTTGTTTCCACATTAGATCTTCATATTAGTGACCAGCTCAGATCAACAACTGCTGATTAACTATCAGAGCCAAGCAACTTATGAACCCTCTGACTGGAACAAAAGAAAGTTCCGTTAGTGATTTTTTATGTTTTTGGGAAGAAGAAGAAGAAGAAGAGAAATGAAAGAGCAGAGGTGGAAGAGCAGGACTGTTTGAGAAGATTATTCTCGGAGAAACTCCTTGAACAGGTGAGTCTTTAATTGACGTTTGACGACAGCGAGGGACTCAGCAGTTCTGACCATCAGGCGGAGCTGGTTCCACCACCAAGGAACCAGGATTGAGAAGAGTCTCCTTGAATGTCTTCCTCTTCTCTTCAATAGTGGAGGTTCAAGGCGAATATTCTTCCATACTACTATACTATATTTCTACATTTTATAAACCGTGCCTGTGCCAAAACCCATTTTCGGTCAAATCCAAAGATATTTTGAGCGCCCGATACTCCCAGCATAAACTGTGGGTTAGCACTACGTTATTTGTAAGGCAGCAAAACAAGTTCGTCTGTGTATTCGAGCCTGAAAAAATGCCACAGACCAATTCTGACTGTGGCTGATTTATTTTTATACCATCGTTTCCCATAAAAGTTTCCTTTGTTTCTGTCAGTTGTTCGGGGAAAGAAGCTGATCTACGAGAAACGTCCTGATTTTAACCATTTGGCTTAAAGCGCAGAGCAATAAGATTTGTTCAGCACATGGAGGAGGGGACAACAAGACAGAGAACGCAAAAAGAATGATTTTTATATGTTTAATGACAAGGACTGTCTTTATGACATTATTACATTAGATGGAACTCATCAAAGGAAGAGCTGGAGAGAAAGGCTTCCAGCAACATGTGTTGCCTTCAAAGGATTTCAAAAAAACTTGACGAAGGCAAGGGCCGACAAAAGAAGTCCAAGTTATTTACAAAGTTACATTAAATTAGTGAAAGTGAGAGCAGACAGGCAGATGAAAGAGAGCGAGCAGGAGGAGAGAACAGAGCCTCTTGTTTCGGTTCTTCATTTGAATGAGCTCCAAAGCCGTGAAGTGATTCCAGGCAATGCCATATGAGTTAAATCAGAGGCCGTCCTTAATAAAGACGCTTCTGTTCCAGGGCCAACCTCAGACTGCCACATGCCCAGGGTGGCGGGCACCCACCGTGGGCACGCTTAACCCCTTCCAGCCCTCCCTCTACTCTTCAAGTACCCGAGTCCAGAGATAAGTCCAGAGATAGCTTTCAACACGTTAAAGTGTTTCATTAAAATGTCATTTCTTTTAATCATTTTTATACTTGATCAATCACTTGAAAAGATATCAGCTGTCTCAATTTCCTGATGAACAGAAAACCAGCCACAATGTTAAAACCCCTAACACTGCAGCCCGGTCAGAGCGTCCATGCGGACTCCTAGAAAGGACATCAGAACTGGACCATGAAGCTGGGCTGGTCTGATGGATCCTGTTCTCTTTTCCATCATCTGGACGGTCAGGGGTGTGTGTGTCCTTACATGGGGAAGAGACAATAGGATGCACTATGGGAAGTCGGTGGAGGGAGAGTGACGCTCTGGACAATGATCTGCTGTGGAACCTTGGATCCTGCATTCATGTGGTTGTTACTTGGACAGACCAAGGTCCCCCTTCATGGTGACTGTGTGCCCTAATGGAACTGTCCACTTTCAGCAGTGCCACACTACAAATATTGTTGAGGAACAAAGAGATCAAGGTGTTCCTCCAAATTCCCCACACCTCTGTCCCATCCAGCATCTGTGGGACAAACTAGTTCCGTCCATGGACCCGCATCCCAACTTAAATTACCTATAACATCTGGAACCACAGCTCACCTTCAGAAGGACTGTGGAGTCCAGAACTTGCTGGGTCAGAACTAAAGACAGGTTGGCCGATGGCTTGGAGATATGAGGTTTTCTGAAAATGATCATCAAAGGTTTTGTTTATAATGCTTTAATGGTAGATAACATTCATTCATGTACAAAAGCTATATGAGAAAAGGGCATTTAAAGTCATTTTTTAGAATTTCGTTTCACTTTCATACTGAGTTTAACACACTGAGAAATATGAGACATAAGACGTGCCGTCAGCTCTGATTAATTTCTCTAGAAGTTCAATAATCAGTAACAGTGGGACAGCGGTGCTCTAGTGGTGAGGGAGTTCCCCCAGCATTGGAAGATTGTGGGTTTGATTCCCTCACAAGTAGATTGCCCTGAGGTACCCTTGAGCAAGGTACCAGCCCCGCCAATGCTCCCCGGGCGCTTTCAATAGCTGCACGGTGTTTGCATGGGTTAAATGCAGAGGTCCAATTTCGTTGTGGTTCATTGTGTGCTGTGCTGTGACATGACTTTCACTTTCAGTGTTTTAAAAAGTTGCGTAAGTGTCTCTGACGATAAGATCATTCTGAAAGCACACAAAACTCAACTGAGAGCGTTAAAACTTCTGCACGTCTCCGATATGAAGTGTCCTCAGCTTCATGGTTATCACTTTAGTTAAAGCTTCTTTATTTCACTTCTCTTTTGGAGAAATCGGCCAGACCTGGAGTCCCAAAAAAAATCTGAAGAAAATTAAAAATACACCATATTTTCAGCGAATCAGCAGCGCCGATTTATCGTTTCCAAAACACAACAAGAGCCTTTAAATAATCGTCCCTTCAGTCCGGACCAGCCTGCCGTTATTCTTCTTTAAACTCGCAGTTTGACTTCCATTCTTGATTACATTCCATACATGAATAAGCTGCCATGTAATAAAATGTATTGATGGGATCAGGAGTGCAGTAATACCGAACTGGCAGCTGGACGGCATTCTGAAAAAAATTGTACTGTAATGAAAACATGCCTAAACATCATCTTAACGTGTTTTGATTGCTGTGAGAATAAGACTTATAAAAGTTAAGATAAACTTTCATGACGTTGGTTCATTAGAAATACTTAAGAATGACTATTTAAATCCAAATTAAAAGCGACCATATTGCAGGTGCAACAAAATGTAACTAAAAATACAAAGATTCCACTGCTGCAGCCACTGCACGCTTCAAAAATCACTGTTTCCCTTGAGGTGTCTCTAAATGAATTACTAAAATGGCTAATTGAACGAATTGTTCCGTCCTAGCTCCCCCACCTGCATTTAAATACTAAAAGGAAATAAAAACGTGCTGAAGACTTTTCCGGCAGCGCTGCAGGACCGTATGAAACTTGTGTTTCTGAAGGAATGTGACGAGTAAATGTGGATTTTGGACCGAACTGGACGCGTCCTGCTCCCGGTGAGTCTGTATTCATGAGTCTTGGGTCCCGGCAGGTGGGGCGTGGCAAACTGGTTAACAAGCTTGAGCCACATTTGTTGCTGTGGTTTCTTTCTGCATCAGTCCAAACAACCCAACACACACACACACACACACACACACACACACACACACACACACACACACACACACACACACACACACATTGCAGCAGATTTGCGTCATTGCCAGACACTAAAAAAGGACTTGAGGGCAAACATACACACACACACACACACACACACACACACACACATCACAGAACAAACTCAGCCTCGTTCTCCTCCCCTGTTTGTCTCTCTGGCTGTAGTTGGTTGCAGTCTGTCCTCATTTAGAGCTCTAAATGGTTCCACATGTGAGGTCTGCACGGAGCACCCGTATTACATGAACCTGCTATGGCACCTAATCCTCCTGAGGACCCTGCCTACACCACACACACATGCACGCACACACACACACACACACACACACACTGTTCCATCAACTAGGATCCTTCCAATGCATAACTATGGGCTACAGTCCGCAGTTTCTGATGACCGTCCTTCATGGCCTTCTATCGATTGTAGTGAATTGGTCCTTTGCATTTAACCTGTCCACACTCACCAGTAGTGAACACACACACACCCTGGAAGCAGTGGGCTGCAATGACTGTGCCTGTGGAGCAGTGGTGGGGACAGTACCTTGGGGACCTCAGGGTAACCTACTGGTCCAACTCGAATCCAATCCTTCTAGTTGAGGAAAGTTCTGGTGGATGAAACCTCATGTCCTCGTTGTTTGTTAGTCTTTGTAGGTGTTGTTCAGGTCTTTGTAGGCTGAAACAATTATTATTCAACAGATTTGTCTCCAGAAGGGTCTGTCTCAACTCAAACCTCATTCCAACCTCATTTCTTCATATTTCACTTCGGGTACTTTTGGCATGGACTATGGACTAAAGACTAGGCTCCAGGATCAGAAGGTCATGGAGTCAAATCCCAGAGCAGTATCCTGAGGTACCCTTAAGCAAGATAATGTCACCATCACTGCTCCCCAGCCCCTGGATATAGCTGCAGCCCTGCTGGATGGTGTGTGAGTACAAGATACAGAGAATGACTTTGGTTGTGACAAATTTGCCACTTTATCCACTTTAATGTTCAGTTCAGTCTCTGTACCTGAGCAGTTCTCCAGATCTTCCTGAAGGACAGTGTTGTTGTCTCTCATTTTCAGCCCAGTCAGGTGATTCGTTTCCTGCTGATGCTGAAGACTGAGTGGGTGTCCACTATATTCAAGGCCACTATATTCATGTAGCCCTAGAATATCCTAGTTCTCCTGTCTGAACCATTGTTTTCTTTCATCTTCATCCCTGTTCTTCGGAATGCCACGTTCCCCATTTCGTACTTGTGTTTCAGAACTCAGTTTGACCCACTTTTCCTTTGTTTTTCATCCACAGCGGTTTCTGCACTTCATTAAAGATGACCGGAGTGTTGAGATGTGAATGTGCAGCGATGTAAATAACAAAGCTGCTAGAAAAAGAGTGGCGGCAGAAGATTTATGAGTGAGAGGAAGGGTGAAAAAGTAGAAAATAGTCAAATGGTCCTTGTTTGTGGTGAGTAATTAATCACTAATTAATAACATGTTGAGGTCTGAACGAGTCCACAGTGCGTGTGTTTGGATAAACCCAGAGCTGAAGCCCATTAAAACGAAAAGGCTTTATTTCCTCCAATAAAACGGAGGAATAATGAGCAGCCATGCCAGGCAGCCTATATAAACGTACACTTTAATGACTCATACTAGCCTAGTGTACTTAAAAAAAGAAAACACACACACACACAAGCTGTAATAGAGCCATAAAGCTCAGCTGCACCAAACCTTCTTGTCCAGCTACTCTCATTACTGTAGTGGTAATAATTTTCCCTGTAATGGAACTTCTTGAAAAGTACTTTTACTTTTACATTTCAAGCATTTGAGCCAATTTTATTAATAGTCATCTACCTGAAATAAAATCTACCCTTCTAATGCCGGAGACACACACCCTGACGCTCAGACTGGTCACTCTGTTCTGTTCACTCTCTGCACTTGTCTGACTGTAATCTGGGTTTGGCTTACACTGATCGGAGATCAGATGGCCCCAAATTACAGGATCTTTAACCAGGAGGAACCTCCACCAGTCTGCCTGCTGTCCAAACTGCACTTTGTCCACAAAACCATGTGGCGATACAGAGAGCCAGGCCTTTATTTTCATCCAGAACTGGTTGAAGCGAGAGATCTGAGCTGTTTTTGCAGAGAAAAACAAGAAGGAAAGGAAAAGAAGTGAAAAATAAAGGATTTAAACTCCTCCACTGGGTTACCCTTCACTCTGTATCCTGCACTGGATGGAGTTTGTCTTTCCCCTGTATAATCAGGTCACACCACTTTTCATGTTTGGACGTCTAGACTTTTGTGAGACGTTGGGGAGTCTCCCAGATGGACCTTTCACACATTGAGGGACAATTTGAACCTCCAAGCATGACTTTTTTCCGAGTTTCTATCAAAACTCTCTTCTAAAAGCACGAGAACTCAGCATAAGCTAAAAAAAAAAAGAAAAATCGTACATTTAACCACCTATTCAGTCTACACTAGTTTAGCTCCGCCCCTTCATGCTGAAGTTACAAGTAGTGTTTGAGCCTGGGCTGCTCTATGAATCGGGTCAGCCAATCAGAGCAGAGCTCATTTACATTTATCCGACTTCAAAGGACAGTAAAACAAACAAGAGAAATAGTGAGAAAGGTTTTTGGAACGGAAATATCAAGACTCTAAGACTCCAAACGCTGCCACTTTGTTGTCATGGTTACGAGATAAAAAGTGACTCACTTAAAAGAGCTGCGTCATGAATGATGCCTTGTTACAAAATGTAATTTGCCACATTTTGTTACATTGAGTTCAAGAGGAATTCCATTCATTTCCCCGATTTCTCCAGAATGAATTTCTTTCTTTAAAGGACTCTAAAGAAGCAGTACGCTTACTTCAGTGGGGATGTTCTCTAATCCATCTTGAGCTCCATAGCTCCAGGACCTGGTCTCCAGCGCCTGCCCCTCCACAGGGGGCACACCTTTAGGGTTCTTGGACAAAAGTGGCTGTGTGTCCCAGGACCTGAATGCTGCCTTTATGGGACTCTAAGGACCTCTGTCTTCATTCAGGCATTTTAATGTGGTTACACACTTAGAACAAAAGCTTCTAAAGGTTGTAGGAACTTCAGAAAGGTTCTTCAGACTCTTGTTTACAAAAGGTTCCGCTAAAAGGGAAAAGTGCTACTTCTGGTCTGAACATCCCTTTGTGGATTCACTTTGAAAGGTGCAAGGTGTGGTCAAATTACTGCTCACTGTCCTGAATTACTGTTCATTTGCTGGTTTTAAGTCTAAAATCTATAGCTGTGAAAAATCTGGGAAAAATAAATAAGAGTAAATAAGAAAATGCAGGATTAGTGCTAAAGCTAGAGCCAACCAGTGCGGTGGCTGATAATAGGACCTTGTCTTTTTCTACAGGAAGCAATTTTCCTCCCTTTTTTGACGCCTGTAGTGATTAATCTTGGTTATCAGTACAGATTCCTCATTTTTACACATTTTTTTGAATGAAACTTGATTTAAAAGTAAATCAAATTAAGACAACATAGATATCTAGAAATTACACACACACACTCACACACACACTCACTCAAAGGCTACTCAGACCTTCACCCTCAGGGCTGTAGGAGGAATCAAAGACCGCTTTCGTTTTTGTTAACTCCTCAGTTTTTCCACATCCCTCTCTCTTTTTCCACTACAACCATCAAAAGAAAATGTCCCAAAAATCTGGAAACAGCACACAGGCTCAGAACCTGAGCCCATGTTTGTAACCCAGAAATATTTCATTTGATCATTTTTAGCCTACACGTTCACCTCCATGTAGGAGAGACTTTATATGAATTACCTGCTGCCAGCGTGTTTCTGAATCTGAACCAGATGGTGAAGAACCGCAGGACCAGAGTGTGGAGAACGAGCCACAAACCAGCGCGAGTGGTCATTTTTACAGACTGTTAATTACACCGAAAGTCCTCCAAAAACACCTTAAGTTATTACTTAGAGCAGGGCGTCCAGCGAGAACGTCCCATCAGTCATGGAAAGCATTCTGAGTGAGTAATGAAAGCACAGTGAGAATTTTAACAGTTGGCCTGGGCAACATAACAGGACACCTGGCAGCGAAGATCAGAGCAGCGACATTCGGGGCAACCAATCAGGAAAAATGACAAAATCATGACATCATTACATGACATATGATCTCACCGAGTGGCACTGGGTGGAAAAAATGGAATAAAAAAGGCACTTTTTTCAATGAATGATTCAAGGAAAGCTCCAAAGGTTCCAAAAGCTGCCACTTTGTTGCCATGGCTACAAGACCAAAAGGTTACTTTTAACTCTTACAACAGTTCATAAATGATGGAAATATAATTTACACATTTAGTTAAAGTGGAATTCCACCCAATTCCCAGATTTCTCCATAATGAAGTGTTTAAACAGACCTGACCCGAGTGGGTTTGTTAGGAAACGCTTGTTGGTGAAAGGAACAGGACGTCTGAACGTCCCTCACAGACATGAGCCGGTGGTGGAGACGCTGTCTGGTGTCTGAGACGGTGTTTTAGTTTGGAGAAGATTCTGGACTAAAACTGAACCCGTTCATGGTGGAGGGACACGAAGAACAAAGATTTAGTTCAGATGGACGATTTTACCATCATCACCGTCCCACAGAGACACACAGAGACACTCAGAGACACAGAGACACTCAGAGACACAGAGACACTCAGAGACACTCGGAGACACACAGAGACACTCGGAGACACTCAGAGACACTCGGAGACACAGAGACACTCGGAGACACTCGGAGACACTCGGAGACACACAGAGACACACAGAGACACACAGAGACACTCGGAGACACTCGGAGACACTCGGAGACACTCGGAGACACTCGGAGACACGTGGAGCTTCACCGGGGGACAGAAAGTGCACAGATTTGGGACGTCCGGTTCCGTTCACCATCAAACCCACTCTGGATTAGTTTGTTTCCTCTGAATTAGGAGTAGAAAAACTAATCCAAACTTATTTTCATTGTGTCTAACTTCTTCCAAACTGTCCAACCTCAGCTTTCCCTCTGACACACTCCTCATCCTGTACATCCTCGACCCTCCAGATGCAAATCCCAGCATCTCTAACTCTGACACCTTCAGCTCCACCTCCTGCCTTTTCATCAGACATTGTGCCTCGAGTATTAAAGGATATTAAACCTCTGAGGCCCAAAAGATCAGAGAAGTGAGCGAGAGTGTCAAGCACACTTCGCGACTGCAGTTCTACGTTTGTAGCTCAGTGTGACTTCAGGCTGCTTCACCCCTTACGAGTGAGACACGCTCGCTTTGAGCCAGGTGGGAGAAAAGAGCTCCTTTTGAAGTTCACTAATGACTCCGATTTGGCACCTCCTGGTCCAATAGGAGCGAGGCGGGCCGGGTTTGAACGGGAGAACAGTCGCACAAGCAAACACGTCTGGAAAAACATGAGCTAAGAGGGAATAATTGCGTTGCTGAAATATGAGGCATAAATCAAGGTGCCTGAGGGAGGTTATGAACCTCGAACCAAAGGACGTGGTGCACAGAAACACACACTTTCACATGCATGCTGAACCCAGATGGACACAAACAACCACACACACTCACACACTCGCACACACTCACCTCACAAACACACCGGTGCCTGTTGATGTTGCAGGTGTCCAAGAACAAACACACACTCCTGAAAGCACATAAAAGACACACTCACATACAAACACACACACACACACACACACACACACACACGTGCATCCAATCTTTGCAAAAAAAGGAAAAAAAACTCAAGCACAGCTTCCAAACATGACTACCCAACCAGGCTTAACGAGGCTAAATTTCCATCTCTGATAAATTAAAACATTTCTGCCAAACCAGACTTTCCAAAACAACGATCTTTTACGAGCGTGGTCGCCGCCGGTGCACAATAACCCCGATTTATGATGGCCATTATGTCGTTGGGTGAGCAGTTAAGAGCGCTCCCATTGCCTGTATAAATATTCTGAAGGGCCGTGGCACTTGTATACAGTGGTCAGAAATAAAGAGGGACTCCTCTGTAAGCAGCAGCAGGCGGGATCAGGTCTGAACAGGACGCTGAAGAACCCTGAAGATCATATGAAAACCAAACTAGGGGCAGCGGCGGTCTGGTGGTGAGGGAGTCGCCCAGATCGGAAGATTGTGGGTTCGATTCCCTCACCAGTAGGTTGCCCTGAGGTACCCTTGAGCAAGGTACCGTCCCCGTCACTGCTCCCTGGGAACTTTCAGTAGCTGCCCCCTGCTGCACATGTGTGTGTGGGTGAAATGCAGAGGTCGAATTTTCTTTGCGTTGTGCTGTGCTGCGTTTCACAATGACAAGAATAGCCACTTTCACTTTCACTTCCAAATGAACGAGAGGAAGCTGAGAGTAGTTAGCAGCGCTGGTCTAGCGTTTAGGGCCGAGGCTCCAGGATCAGAAGGTGGTGGATTTGAATCCCAGACCAGCAGATTGGCCTGAGGTTCCCTTGAGCAAGGTACCGTCCTCATCACTGTTCCCTGGGTGCTAGATATGGCTGCCCCCTGTTGGACGGTGTGTATGTTAAACACAGAGGATGAAGTTCAGTGCTGTGGTTTCACAAGGAAAAAATAGGCACTTTTACTTCGCTTTCACTTATCTCACCAGGGTGAACCTGAACCATCAGGTTTTGCATCAAAAAGATAAAAATGTGGATGAAATAAGAAAACCAGATTGTGTTAAGTGGTCAGTACAGTGTGGTGCATGAAAAATGTCAGCTGCTATTTTTGGGATTGATTTGTGAAACTCTCAAGACGATTATGTCTCACAACCTGCAACCAATCACAGTCCAGTTTCACTACGTAAAGCCAGGCTAACCGCTAGAAAGAGCCGTGGAACCATGATCTCAGTCCTGCAGAGCTTTTGGGAAACGTGTCATATTGGCAGGAGTTAGGTGGACATTAAAATCCACACCGGAGCTCTGATTTATAAAACCTTGGACGTTTGGATGGAAATGGTGCTTAACCGTTCACATACTTGAGTGAGCTTAAATGTTCTCCTGGTGGTGACGAAGAAGCACGACGTATCCCCCTTTCTTGTGGAAGAGGACAAGATTCAAAATAAATACAGTTAAAAATCTGTCACGTTGATATTTGAGTCCATTCTTTGTCCAGTCGTGGAAAACTAAGAGTTTGGTGCACAAGACAAGGCCTAATTATA
The DNA here is from genome assembly GCA_017165825.1 of Hepsetus odoe. Taxonomy (NCBI): domain Eukaryota; kingdom Metazoa; phylum Chordata; class Actinopteri; order Characiformes; family Hepsetidae; genus Hepsetus; species Hepsetus odoe. Next base: position 10,932,403 of record CM029393.1, read on the forward strand.
TTATCCATCCATCCATTTTCTCCCGCTTATCCGAGGTCGGGTCGCGGGGGCAGCAGCTCCAGCAGGGATGCCCAGACTTCCCTCTCTCCGGCCACTTCTTCCAGCTCCTCCGGGCGGATCCCAAGGCGTTCCCAGGCCAGCCGAGAGACATAGTCTCTCCAGCGTGTCCTGGGTCTTCCCCGGGGTCTCTTTCCGGTGGGACGTGCCCGGAACACCTCACCAGGGAGGCGTCCAGGGGGCATCCTAATCAGATGCCCGAGCCACCTCATCTGACTCCTCTCGATGCGGAGGAGCAGCGGCTCTACTTTGAGCCCCTCCCGGATGGCTGAGCTTCTCACCCTATCTCTAAGGGAGAGTCCAGACACCCTGCGGAGGAAACTCATTTCGGCCGCTTGTATTCGCGATCTCGTTCTTTCGGTCACTACCCACAGCTCGTGACCATAGGTGAGGGTGGGAACGTAGATCGACTGGTAAATTGAGAGCTTTGCCTTCTGGCTCAGCTCCTTCTTCACCATGACGGACCGATGCAGAGCCCGCATTACTGCAGAAGCTGCCCCGATCCGCCTGTCGATCTCCCGCTCCATTTTACCCTCACTCGTGAACAAGATCCCAAGATACTTAAACTCCTCCACTTGGGGCAAGGTCTCACTCCCAATCCTGAGAGGGCATTCCACCCTTTTCCGACTGAGGACCATGGCCTCAGATTTAGAGGTGCTGATTCTCATCCCAGCCGCTTCACACTCGGCTGCGAACCGATCCAGAGAGTGCTGAAGGTCACGGCATGATGAGGCCAACAGGACAACGTCATCTGCAAAAAGCAGAGACCCAATCCTGAGCCCACCAAACCGGACCCCCTCAACGCCCTGGCTGCGCCTAGAAATCCTGTCCATAAAAGTTATGAACAGGATCGGTGACAAAGGGCAGCCCTGGCGGAGTCCAACCCTCACCGGGAACAGGTCCGACTTACTGCCGGCAATGCGGACCAAGCTCTGACACCGGTTGTACAGGGACCGGACAGCCCTTAACAGGGAATCCGATACCCCATACTCCCGGAGTACCCCCCACAGGAGCCCCCGAGGGACACGGTCGAATGCCTTCTCCAAGTCCACAAAGCACATGTAAACTGGTTGGGCAAACTCCCATGCACCCTCCAGGACCCTGCTAAGGGTGTAGAGCTGGTCCACTGTTCCGCGACCTGGACGAAAACCACATTGCTCCTCCTGGATCTGAGGTTCGACTATCCGACGGACCCTCCTTTCCAGGACCCCTGAATAGACTTTCCCCGGGAGGCTGAGAAGTGTGATCCCTCGATAATTGGAACACACCCTCCGGTCCCCTTTCTTAAAGAGGGGGACCACCACCCCGGTTTGCCAATCCAGAGGCACCGTCCCCGATGTCCATGCGATGTTGCAGAGGCGTGTCAGCCATGACAGTCCTACAACATCCAGAGCCTTGAGGAACTCTGGGCGGATCTCATCCACTCCCGGAGCCCTGCCACCAAGGAGCTTTTTGACCACCTTGGCAACCTCGACCCCAGAGATGGAAGAGTCCACCTCGATGTCCCCAGGCTCTGCTTCCTCCTCGGAAGGCATGTTGGTGGAATTAAGGAGGTCTTCGAAGTACTCCCCCCACCGACCCACAACGTCCCGAGTCGAGGTCAGCAGCGCACCATCCCCACTATACACTGCGTTGACCGTGCACTGCTTTCCCCTCCTGAGACGCCGGATGGTGGACCAGAATTTCCTCGAAGCCGTCTGGAAGTCCTTCTCCATGGCCTCTCCAAACTCCTCCCATGCCCGAGTTTTTGCCTCAGCAACCACCAGAGCCGCATTCCGCTTGGCCTGTCGGTACCTATCAGCTGCCTCCGGAGCCCCACTGGTCAAAAAGGCCCGGTAGGAGTCCTTCTTCAGCTTGATGGCATCCCTCACCGCTGGTGTCCACCAACGGGTTCTAGGGTTGCCACCGCGACAGGCACCGACCACCTCCCGGCCACAGCTCCGGTCAGCCGCCTTGACAATGGAGGTGCGGAACAAGGTCCATTCAGACTCAATATCCCCCACCTCCCCCGGGACGTGGTTAAAGCTTTGACGGAGGTGGGAGTTGAAGCTTGTCCTGACAGGGGACTCTGCCAGACGTTCCCAGCAGACCCTCACGATACGTTTTGGCCTACCAGGTCTGACCGGCATCCTCCCCCACCAACGAAGCCAACTCACCACCAGGTGATGGTCGGTTGACAGCTCCGCCCCTCTCTTTACCCGAGTGTCCAAGACATGGGGCCGCAAGTCCGATGACACGACCACAAAGTCGATCATTGAACTGCGGCCTAGGGTGTCCTGGTGCCAGGTGCACATGTGGACATCCTTATGCCTGAACATGGTGTTCGTTATGGACAATCCGTGACGAGCACAAAAGTCCAATAACCAAACACCGCTCTGGTTCAGATCGGGGGGGCCATTCCTCCCAATTACGCCCTTCCAGGTGTCACTGTCATTACCCACGTGAGCATTGAAGTCCCCCAGCAGAACGATAGAGTCACCAGGAGGGACGCTCTCTAGCGCCCCCTCCAGAGACCCCAGAAAGGGTGGGTAGTCCAGAATGCTGTTTGGCGCATAAGCGCAGACAACACTAAGGACCCGTCCCCCGACCCGAAGGCGGAGGGCCGCCACCCTCTCATCTACAGGGGTAAACCCCAATGTACTGGCGCCAAGCCGTGGGGCAATAAGTATGCCCACACCTGCTCGGCGCCTCTCACCGGTGGCAACTCCAGAGTGGAAAAGAGTCCAGCCCCTCTCAAGGAGACTGGTTCCAGAGTCCAAGCTGTGCGTCGAGGTGAGTCCAACTATATCTAGCTGGAACTGCTCAACCTCGCGCACTAGCTCAGGCTCCTTCCCCACCAGAGAGGTGACATTCCACGTCCCTAGAGCCAGCTTCTGCAGCCGAGGATCGGACCGCCAAGGCCCCCGTTTTCGGCCACCGCCCAGCTCACAATGCACCCGACCTCTTTGGCCCCTCCCACAGGTGGTGAGCCCATGGGAAGGGGGACCCACGTTGCCTCTTCGGGCTAAGCCCGGCCGGGCCCCATGGGTGAAGGCCCGACCACCAGGCGCTCGCCAGCGGGCCCCACCTCCAGGCCTGGCTCCAGAGGGAGGCCCCGGTGACCCACGTCCGGGCGAGGGAGAACGTCGTCCAAGGTTTTTATGCATCATCAGAGGTCCTCTGAACCGCTCTTTGTCTCTTCCCTCACCTAGGACCTGTTTGCCTTGGGTGCCCCTACCAGGGGCATAAAGCCCCGGACAACATAGCCCCCAGGATCATTGGGACACGCAAACCCCTCCACCACGATAAGGTGGCGGTTCAAGGCCTAATTATATTATTCTTTGCCCTAATAATAATAATAATAATAATAATAATAAACATCTTTACAGGAACTGCAGATACATAACAAAACACGTCATATGAAAAAATAAAAGAAGGTAAAATGAATATATTAATTTGAACATTTACTATAAAGGATAAGTGTATGTATAACATTCAGTAAAAATTTAAGTTTTTTGCAAATATGTTTTGCTTTCGTTTTACTTACGAAAGAGATAAAAGAAGAGAGAAGATAATATCTTAAAAATCCAAAGAGAGCCTGACGGATATCTAAGGATAGTTGGATCCAGGTCCACTTCCTGTTTCAGTTCCAAACACTCCCACATATATGAAGGTTTAATGCCTTTAAAGCTTAAACACTAATGAAAGTCAGTAACAGGTGAGCGGTGATGAATGTGATGAATGTGATGAAGGCATTTACGTCTGTAACAGGTGAGCGGTGATGAATGTGATGAATGTGATGAAGGCGTTTACGTCAATAACAGGTGAGCGGTGATTAATGTGATGAAGGTGATGAAGGCGTTTACGTCAGTAACAGGTGAGCGGTGATGAATGTGATGAATGTGATGAAGGCGTTTATGTCAGTAACAGGTGAGCGGTGATGAATGTGATGAATGTGATGAAGGCGTTTACGTCAGTAACAGGTGAGCGGTGATGAATGTGATGAAGGTGATGAAGGCGTTTACGTCTGGAACAGGTGAGCGGTGATGAATGTGATGAAGGTGATGAAGGCGTTTACGTCAGTAACAGGTGAGCGGTGATGAATGTGATGAAGGTGATGAAGGTGATGAAGGCGTTTATGTCAGTAACAGGTGAGCGGTGATGAATGTGATGAAGGTGATGAAGGCGTTTACGTCAGTGACAGGTGAGAGCAGGTGAGAGGTGTAGTCCTGTTACAACAGCAGTCTGTCTGTTGTGTTTTTATGTGTCCCTGAGAAAAGTGCATCACATTTGGTGTCTCTAGTCCTGTCCATCCTCGTCCCTCCCAGTGCAAATCTCAGCATCTTTAACTCTGACACCTCCAGCTCCACCACTTGTCTTTTCATTACCTTCTCCAACTCCTATAACACAGCTGGTCTCACTACCATCTCCAGAACATATAACACAGCTGCTCTCACTACTGTTTCCAGGCCCTATAAAACAGCTGGTCTCACTACCGTCTCCAGCCCCTATACCACAACTGGTCTCACTACTGTCTCCAGCCCCTATACCACAACTGGTCTCACTACTGTCTCCAGGTCCCATAAAACAGCTGGTCTCACTACTGTCTCCAGCCCCTATAACATAGCTGGTCTCACTACTGTTTCCAGCCCCTATAACATAGCTGGTCTCACTACTGTTTCCAGCCCCTATAACACAGCTGGTTTCACTACCGTCTCCAGCCCCTATAACATAGCTGGTCTCAGTACTGTTTCCAGCCCCTATAACACAGCTGGTCTCACTACCGTCTCCAGCCCCTATACCACAACTGGTCTCACTACCGTCTCCAGCCCCTATAACACAGCTGGTCTCACTACCGTCTCCAGCCCCTCACATAGCTCCAGCCTCTCACATAGCTGGTCTCACTACCATCTCCAGCCCATATAACACAGCTGCTCTCACTACTGTCTCCAGCCACTATAACACAGCTGGTCTCACTACCGTCTCCAGCCCCTCACATAGCTCCAGCCTCTCACATAGCTGGTCTCACTACCATCTCCAGCCCATATAACACAGCTGGTCTCACTACTGTCTCCAGCCCCTATAACATAGCTGGTCTCACTACCTACCTGTAAGCATGATATTTCACAGTAAAATGACAACCTCGCACTAAACAATGTAGAAGGTTTAACATGAAAACATGATTTTTAAAAACGTTCCCGTTTTAGTGACGAGGCCTTTTAAAATGTACATTCACATTTATTCATTTATTAGACGCTTTTATCCAAAGCGACTTCAGGCTGGAGTGCAGAGATTTACATGAAATAACATAAAATATAATAAAAATGAAAACATTAGAGTGTATAAGAAGTGCAGTACAAAAGGAAAAGGACGAGATGAGTCTTCAAGAACTTCTTGAAGGTAGTGAGGGACTCTCTTCTGACAGTGTTTAACTTATTCCACCATCGAGGAACCAAGAATGAGAACATTCTGGACTGAGATGTCTAGGCGATGTTTCTTAGAAGAACATAATGAACGAGAAGGAGTTTTATGGCAATAAACATCAGATAAGTGAGATAAACACAGTTAGTCTAAAAGCCAAAATGTGGCTTCAGCATCATTTTTTCCGCTCGTCGCTCGGGAGGGTCCTGGCGCAGATCTGGAACAGCTGATTATGATAATCACGTTGAGCATGTGCCTCACAGAGGTGCCATTATTCCTACCAGACCCCGACGGCTGCCCCCTGGAGTCCAGAGGTTGCCCTCTCGGTGCCTGAAGCTGCAGGAGAAGGTCTGGGGTCGAGCGTAATTAAGTCTAAGCCCAGGCACTGACACACTTCTACACACATCATTTGTTACCTCACGTCTCGGCCGGTGTTTGGTTTCATGAAGGCGGTTCCATAGCCTTAAAAAATGTTCTTTAAGGGTTCTTTAGTCAAGTTAAGAAACAACCTTTTGTTAAAGAGTTCTGGATGAAAAAACTTTAGCATGAGCTTTATGAAGAAACCCCATTTTTAAAAAAAGAACCTAAAATCGTCAGAACGAAACCTTGTGTGTTTATATTTTTTTACTTTAAAAAGAGTTAAAACCAAAAAAACAGACAAACATCTCGGATGCTTTTCACAGCGGTAACTTCACGTCCCTCTTCACATGGTCCCCTCATGCCTTTTAAAAATAGAATCTGGGCTGTCAAGGTCTGGACTCACCGTCCCTCTGAAGGTGATCTGTGGTTCCAGATCCTCCAGGTCCTGTAAGTTGGACAGAGGGTCCATGGAGGGGAATAGTTTGTCCCACAGATGCTGGATGGGACTGAGATGTGGGGAATTTGGAGGAAGTCTTTGTTCCTCAGTCGGTTCCTCAACCGTGTTTCAGAGTGTTGCACTGCTGAAAGAGGACACTGCCATTAGACACCGTCACCATGAAGGGGGGACCTGGTCTGCAGTGATGTTTAAGTGATGAATACAACGTTTCCCAGCAGATCATTGTCCAGAGTGTCACACTGGTTTAAGGGAACCAAAGAGTCTTTTCTACAAAATTGTTCAAAGAACCCACCATTGTTGCTTTTAGGTTCTTTTGTGGTTATGTCCCTGTGGATGGTTTTCCGGTTCTCCTTCCATGGAGCACTTCTCGCTGGTACCGATCACCCGGGAACACAAGACCTGCCATGTTGGAGATGTTCTGCCCAATAATCTCTCTCGGTTCTGTAAAACTGGATTAGGTCCTTACACTCCCCCATCTTTCCATCAAGAACCGACTGTTCACTTTCTAGATAACATCTCCCCGCACTGACAGGAGAACCTGGAACCAGAAGTTCCAGGGGGGTTATAGTTAGTGCACATGTTTTCCCCACATCCAGGTATCAATCATTTTTCTAATTGCATCATTAGCGGGATGTAAACGGGAGAATGACGCACTTATGAGGGATTCAAATATTCACAAGGAGCTTCGTTGCTCCTTAAACTGGAATGGAAAAGCTTTCCAGAACATCAGAGCTTGAGGACGTTCAGAAACACCAGGTTCTGCTCACTACATGTAGGTGACCTTCATCTTATCCCTCAAAGAAATCATTCTTCTCCATGAAACGCAGCGAGGAAGAACCAGGAGAGGGCCGGAGCGATTAAACGAGCACGAGTCCCTCTCTGGTGTAATTACGGCGGCCCGGCTGTGGAGTGGACGTGATACTTTCGCTGGGAGTGAGAATGTAAAGGGTGGAAGGTAGCGATGGGGAGGGGTGATGAAAAGAGAGCAGTGTTGACAGACGGCTGGAGACGGAGAGAAAGGAAGACAAAGAGAAAACAGGCAGCGTTCTCAGCCTGGAGGGCTCGTCTTTTTTTTTTTTTCAGAAAGAGACTGAGATGGACGAGGGGTTAAAGTATTTAAATGGCGCTCAGTCGTGACAGGTTCATATAAATATATGTTTTCTGCCCCAATAAAATATTTTTTCATTTAATTTTGTAAAACTTATCATTTTGTATGTATAGTTATATATATGCATAAAGATTTAATATTATATAGTTTAAGATTCTATAATATAATTCTACATATATATATATATATAGTATCTGCCAAACATGTAAATGTACAGAAGTATAACAGACGTGTCCTCTGTGACAAAAAAATCATTTTTACTTATTCCTATAATACAATACATAACCAGAATATATTCAAATAAAGGATCAATAATGTAAAAAGTAATAAGAATATCCCAGAGCAAGAACTCACTGCATATATCACTCATTTTCATAACCGCTTGCCCTCCTGCATATATTCGTATTATTATATTTTTGTGTTTAAAATGCTTTTAAAGAGTTTCTCTCTTTAAGACGTTTGACTGTGTTGTTGAAACATCAGGACCTGAGAACGCAGGTGAACGAACACTCTCTCACACAGACGGGAGGAGCGGACGAGTGCTGTCGGGTTGTCAGGCGAGGTGAGACGGGGACAGAGAGACGACAGAGTGACTGATGAGCTCTTTCACAGGAAGGGACAGAAGCTGACAGCCCCCCCGTGCAGCCGTCAGCAGCTACAATCAAACAGCACAGCAATGGAATAAAGTCCCCACAGGACACGTCCTGCAGAGCACCGTCTGTGAAGAGATCAACCGACCCTGACAGTGCTTAACCACACTTACACTCATTTATTCAAACTTCATATAGAGCTTAACTGTATTTATGTTTATAGGTTATGATGTTAGAAAGTGTTTCTTGTTTTAATGTTTATTCATTCTAATGTTATTGAGTATTTGACTGTAATTATCCCAATTCATTCTGTTAATTAGTGTTTTACTCTCTTTGTATTTGTTCTGATTTGTTGTGTTTTACTATATTTATGTTGATTATCTGCATTTTGGTTTATTTGTTTGTATGTTTATTATATTTACTCATAATCTATAAAAAGGTGCCAAAAGCAGGATCTTTGAACAATTTTGTAGAAAGGACTCTTTTGGTTCCCTTTAAAAGTCCTTCAGAGAACCGTTTTTATTCATTTGTCTGAGGTTGTTTGAGAGTTTGAGGAACCTTTTTAGATTTTAAAGAAAGATCTAAAGGTTCTAAACCTTTTAAAGGTCAATGTTGTGTCACTTTGCAATAAAAGGAGTCACTGTGGGGCTGCAGACCGGTCAGAGTGTCCATACTGTCCCCTGTCCACCACCAAAAACTCCTACAAGGGACATCAGAACTGGACCATGGAGCGATGGAAGATGGTCGGCTGGTCTGATGGATCCCGTTCTCTTTCCATTATGTGGACGAGTGGGTGTGTGTGTCCTTACCTGGGACGAGACACCAGGATGCAGTATGGGAAGTCGGCGTAGGCTGTGTGACGCTCTGGACAGTGATCTGGGTCCTGTATTCATGTGCACATTACTTTTGACACCTAAACATCTCTGCAGACCAAGTTCCCCCCTTCATGGTGGCGGTGTCCCCTAATGTCAGTGTCCTCTTTCAGCAGGACAGCACTCCCTCACACCGAAACACTCTTCAGGAAGTGACTCAACAGAGAGTTCAAGGTGTTCCTCCAAATTCCCCACATCTCAGTGCCATCCAGCATCTGTGGGGCACCATCCACTTTACAGGACTTAATGGAACCACAACTCACCTTCAGAGGGACGGTGGAGTCCAGACCTCTATGGCGTTTTGTTTTGTTGCACAACACGGGGTCCCAGTCATAAAAAAGCAGAACATTTTATTGCTATGGCTACACACACACACACACACAAGCACACACACACACCCACACAAGCACACACACACACCCACACAAGCACACAAGCACACACACACACACACACACAAGCACACACACACACACACACACACACACACACACACACACACACATCCAGTAAGGAAGCAAAAGCCATGTTCCTCTGACAATCTGTCTTGATCTCTCCAGTATTCAAAGCAGCTGATTTTAATGTTTCCATCGTGTTCGGGGGTTAATTGCACTCGATTGGACTTGTTTATGTAACCTTTCCCCACACACACACACACACACACACACACCTACACACACACACATACCTACACACACCAGCAAATAAACAAGACTAGTGCTGATCATCTGCACCCCTATCACAGGCGTCCGTCACGAGTCACTAAAATTTACTACTGCAATCACGCCCTGCCAGTCGCAGCGGCCTCCACTGTTTACATCCATCACCAGGCAAGAGTTCACGCTCACGTCTGGTTCTGTTTGCACCACAAGACATCGGTGTTTACTGGGACGAGGACGAGTGACGAGGGAGGGGAGCACAGAATCAGATGTTGCCTGTCTCAGAGTGATGTTGGGTTAGTGTTGTAAAGAGAACTTCCCTTCATGGTTGGAGAACAGCCAACCTTCAGACGCATCTAACAACATCAGCAGGAAACGTAAATAATGTGGGAAGATGTTCAAAGAAGAATTCCACACAGCTTCCAGAATTCTCCCTGTAATTCAGTGTAAACAGACTCATCCAGATTGGGTTTGGTTCAGATTTCTTCCAAGTGGTGCTGAATGGAACCAGACATCCCAAATCTGTGCAGTTTATTTCCACCACTCAAGCTCCACACGTGTTTCTGAGGGACGGTGATGATAACCCTGGACTAAATGAAGACCATCCTGCCTCACGTGTTCCTCCATCATGAACGGGTTCAGTTTTAGTCCAAAATCTACTCCAAACTGAAAGCACGTCTGAACGTCTCAGGCATCCACCACCATTCCATGTCTGTGAGGGACTTTCAGATGTCCGGTTCCATTCAGATCTGAGTCTGTAACCACACTTTGTTTATGTCTTAACTACTTCATTGTGGAAGGATTTTGTAAAGAAAATGAAACGGAATTCCCCTTTTAGAAAAGCGTCATGTAATTACATTAGGGCAGCGTCTTCACCAACATTTCATGTGAGGGACATTCAGACGTTCGGTTCTATTCACCACCACTGGGAACCGATTTAAAGGACCTCCATGTAATAAACCATTTTTTTTTGGACAAAAGTCTAAACTTTTTTGGAGAGTCTGCAAAATGGCAAACATACTTTCCTCCAGGAGAAGTTACAGACACTTTTCTTAAAAAGTACTTGGGTAAAAGTAGAAGGACTGATTTACTCAGTGCCAGTGAAAAAGTACAGGAATGTACTGAGAGTGTAAAGTAAAAGTACAGGAATGTACTGAGAGTGTAAAGTAAAGTACAGGAATGTCTTGAGAGTGTAAAGTAAAAGTACAGGAATGTACTGAAAGTGTAAAGTAAAAGTACAGGAATGTACTGAGAGTATAAAGTAGTAAAAAGTACAGGAATGTACTGAGAGTGTAAAGTAAAAGTACAGGAATGTACTGAGAGTGTAAAGTAAAAGTACAGGAATGCACTGAGAGTGTAAAGTAAAGTACAGGAATGTACTGAGAGTATAAAGTAGTAAAAAGTACAGGAATGTACTGAGAGTGTAAAGTAGTAAAAAGTACAGGAATGTACTGAGAGTATAAAGTAGTAAAAAGTACAGGAATGTACTGAGAGTGTAAAGTAGTAAAAAGTACAGGAGTGTACTGAGAGTGTAGAGTGAGACGTGTCTCCTCTGAAGGACGTCTGGAGCGTCTGTCTGTGCTGAAAGTGAACTGAATCTCACTCCATATTAATAGAATTAAAGACTATTAAAGCCTCGAACTTCAACTCCAATAAAATCAATCTACTGAAAATAAAGAGGGTGTATTCACACGCCGAATATCAACATCTCATGTGAACAGGGGGTGTTTACAACTGTGTTAAAGATACATTTACATTTACTATACATTTATTTAGCCTGTTTTTAAAGCTGAAGCATCTCAGGAAGGAAGCTGTACCAGTATGGACCCATCGCACCTCACCGGGCAGCTCACGCTCAGGGGAACATATTTGGACCCTTTTCTGTTGTGTTCATTTTGAAGTTGACTTCACTCACCCTGTTTTCACTTGTAAAGCACTTTATGACCTTATGGACCACTGCGAGACCTTCTTGGGGACATTTATGGGACGTATCCCAATTTTGACACTATATTAGAGCCTCTGATTGGGCAGCAATCATTTTCCAACTGTAATTTGAATATTTGGCCATTATTTGCCTTTTTGTCCTGCTCCTGACCACTGTTGGTATGAGTAAGTGTATAAGTGTTGGACACTGCTAGTGAAAGATAATCGGGATTTCAGTCGGCGTGTCCCCCGTGTCGTTTGATTGTGTCCAGATCAGCTTTGTCTGTGCCAAGAGTGCAAACCTAAAGGCAGTATATTTAAATGATCAATATAAAAATATAAATCAATTATTCCTGTCTGGCAGGCAAAACAATGCCTTGAGGAGCCTTTTCTCAAATTCAAAGTCTCGTCATGGCAAACCGCAGCTGATTTTTTAAACATTTCCTCAACAGAAATATTTTTCATTTTTACCATCTTCTTCCGGCTGCTCCCGTTTAGGGGTCGCCACTGATCATCCGTCTCCATTTCTTCCTGTCCTCTGCATCTTCCTCTTTCACACCAACCACCTGCATGTCCTCTCTCACCACGTCCATAAACCTCCTCATTGGTCTTCCTCTTCTCCTCTTTCCTGGCAGCTCCATCTTCATCATCCTCCTCCCGATATAATCCTCGTCTCTCCTCTGGACACGTCCAAACCAACGCAGCCTTGCCTCTCTAGCTTTGTCTCCAAAACGTTCAACCTGATCTGTCCCTCTAATATACTCATTTCTACTCCTGTCCATCCTCGTCACACCCAACAAACATCTCAGCATCTTTAACTCTGACTTTTCATTTTTAGCATATTTTTGCATAATTAAGTGGTTAAAATGTTCCCAGTGCTGGAGAACAGAACCAAACATCTGAATGTCCCTCACAAAAATGAAATGGTGCTGGAGACCTTGCCTGATGCCCGAGATGTTGTTTTCCAGAGTCTGGAGAAGCGTTTGGACTAAAATTCTATATTTATTCCAGACTGACTGCTTCACCATCATCACCATCTCACACACGTGGAGCTTCACTGGTGGAAATAAAATGACACTATCTGTGACGTCCGGTTCCATTCACCACCACTGTAAAGAGAGCACAAGCACCCCAACCCCACTCTGGAGTTGAACACGGAACAATGAAAAACTAAAGGTGGAACTCAGCTCTCACGGGGCATGAATGGACAGAACAAACCTGTTTTTTTTTTTCTCGCTTTGTTCCACACAGCACTCCCCTTAAAGGCAATCACACAAAAGCAATGCAAACACAAGCCTGTTCTCCTCACTGTCTTCAGCGTCCACGCTCCGCTCTGTCCTCCCTCTTGCTCTGACATGTTCTGTCTCTTTTCTTTCTCTTTCCAGTTGAGTTCTAAGCTCCAGAAAC
>CM029393.1:10950235-11004953 GCA_017165825.1 Hepsetus odoe
CAATCCCACCTCCAGCACTACCACCACTGGGTCCCTGAGACCCTGAACCCTGAGTGTCTCCAGGGGGGACTGTCCCTGTAATCAGGACATGGAGACACTCTGCATAAGAGCGTCTGCTGAATGCCGTAAATGTAAATGTTCCTACTACTTGCGACTGTGTGGGTTGCAGCATCTGTAAGGTCAAAGGTCAGCGGTGTTTGTGTTTCAGTGACAGTGAGGTCTACTCCATGCAGAGTGTGGAGATTTATGGTGTGCGTGTGAGACTTTCCGTCTTGTTGTGAAAAATGTCAGTTTTTATGTTTGTCATGCTTCAGATCTTCAAACTAAACTGTAAAAACCAGAGTAAACAGAATTTAGTTTGTAAAGCAATCATAGCATTTATTAAAGTAAAAACATGGTCCAGTACCAGCCGGAGCTGAGTGACAAAGTTAATTGGTTCCTGTTTACCCAATTAACCCCACTGAGTGGGATCAATTCAACGAGAATCTCCCAGGCTTGATTACTCTACGATCGCTAGATAGATAGATAGATAGATAAGCAGCTCATAGAATGGACTGGTAGATGGATTGATGAATTAACCAGACATTTATTTTTGAACCTCAATGAAATTCTGCTCACTCACCAGGAGCAGCGGTGGTCTAGTGGTTAGGGACTGGGACCCCGGATTGGAAGATTGTGGGTTTGAATCCCAGACCAGTTAGTTGCCCTGAGGTACCATTTAGCAAGGTATCGTCCCCGCCACTGCTCCCCGGGCGCTTTCTTTAGCTGCCCCCTACTGCACGTGTGTGGGTAAAAAGCAGAGGTGTAATTTTGTTGTGGTTCACTGTGTGCTGTTTCACAATGACACGAATAGTCACTTTCACTTTCAGTGGGCTGTAATACCTGCACCCAGGAGGGCAGTTATGGGATGGGGAAAGTTTTTTGCCCTGAGGGTACTTAAGCCTGGGATGCGGGCTGTTCACTCTCCACTGCCCAGATTTTTCCTGTCTGTCCTGGGGATCAAACCCCTTTCCATTAGGACAGGGCTTCTCCTCACGGCTGGCGTGGAGGTACGGTGGGGCTGAAGGACGTTGTTCCCTGTGGAGATGGTGTGAGAACCTGTTGTAGGTCCATGGCACAGATTACAGAGGCTAAGGAATGTGGACCTTTGTGGACAGGAACTTATACAGAAGCTGACGTGAAGGGCGTGAAGCTGTTGGGTGGCAGGAACATGAAGCTCCTGATCTGGACCTGGTCTATAAATGAACAGCAAATGTACATCTACCCTACCTCTATACTCATCCTTACCACCTGATGTAGTGCCACTGATCAACTATTCACAGAATAAATACATCATCCCTGTTGGGAACGAATATCCGGAAGAGAAAAACTTCCAAAAAAGGTCAGAAATCCAAGATTTTGCCCCAGAATGTGCACACAGGGTGCAGGCCCACCTATGAAGTCCTGAAACGGGGAATAAGAAAACAGGAACGGGATGGTGAGCCAGTTTTTGGAGAACATAAAATGGGGCCCCATTTGGAAGCCAGCAGAGGAGAAACCACAGAGTGGTGTGAGCCTCGGGGTGAGAGCGAAGGAGGGAGGGAGAAAGAGAGAAAGGGAAAAGAGGGTAAAAAAGAGAAGAAAGAAGGGGGGCGAATGGGCAACCATGGCAGGTTTTAATCAGCGGCAAGCTGTCTGTAATGAGATCACGATCCCCGTCCACTCAGATTGATGTCATGTGAAGTTGTGAGTGTGTGTGACACACATCAGAGGTGTGTGTGTGTGGGGGGGGGGGGGCATTTTTGGTAAACACACTGGTATGCAAATCCACTTTTTTTGTAATCATCCCCCAAAAAACACAACTGAGAGTCAATCGTGCAGCCCTGCAAACACACTCGTGCACAAAGAACACACTGTGCTGCCTTGAGGACTGGCAAGTAGAGGAGAGAGAGAGAGAGAGAGAGAGAGAGAGAGAGAGAGAGAGAGAGAGAGAGAGCAGTTGTCATTTTTGGGTTATAAAGTTAAACACACATCCTGAGTGAAGAAGGAGCTCATTCATTCCACAGCCGTTCCAACGTGGAGCAATTTACACATTTTCACCCGCCGCCTGTACACACACACACACACACACACACACACACACACACACACACACTGCAGCATATTTGTCCGTGCACAGACGCAGAAGGCCGTCATTAAACCTGCGACTCTGCCCACTACTCAAGGTGGCTCTCCTGCGTAAACGTCCCAAAAAAATGACCCATGATGTCATCACGAACCTGCGGTGAACCCGCCTCTGTCAACTGCCATTACCGTCTCCATCCCCCTCTCAGCTCTGCGCCCGTTCAAATCTGTTTCTCCTTTCCCAACTTCAAACCCCTGCTTTCTCCCTCCTTTCTGTTTCATTCCTTTTTCTTTCCTCTTTCTTTTTTTTTTTCTTTCCAGCTCTGTTTTTTCCTGCGTTTCCTGCCGGCGCAAAGAAAGCCGTCTGCTTTCTCGCAAGTACATTTCTGAAAGAGTTCAACCGCTCTCACACTGATTGAATTACCAGAAGGGTGTTCTGGAGCCAAAATGTGCCAGGTTGTTTTGATTAAGACAGACTTTGTAAAAATCCAGAAATTTCCAAATGATCAGAGAGAGAGAGAACGAGGGAGGGGGAGCGAGGGAGGAGTATTAATGGTTAAAAAAAAGCAGTTTGATGCACATGTGGAAATGATTTTCCAGTTTCTGAACGTCTCATTGGTGAACACTGTCTCACCAGCGTCTAGGAGGACGTCTATCAGGAGGGACCGTGATTGGTGGACAGAGAGAAACGCTGGATGGTGGCGATCCTGGCTCCGCCCACTGAGTCATTATTCCCTCTTTCATGGTTTTGGTGACGAGCTCGACGATGTTATATAGTTCATAGAAATCACTAAAGATGGACCTGTGACTGACCAGCAACAGCGAAAGGAAAGGTTGTAAGGACGGTAGTGAGACCAGCTATGTTATAAGGCAGGAGACGGTTGTGAGACCAGCTATGTTATACAGGTTGCAGATGGTAGTGAGACCAGCTTTGATATATGTGTTTGAGATGGTAGTGAGACCAGCTATGTTATACATGTTTGAGATGGTAGTGGGACCAGCTATGTTATACGTGTTTGAGACGGTAGTGAGACCAGCTATGTTACACGGGTTGGAGACAGTAGTGAGATCAGCTTTGTTATACATGTTTGAGATGGTAGTGAGACCAGCTATGTCATATGTGTTTGAGACGGTAGTGAGACCAGCTATGTTATACGGGTTGGAGACAGCAGTGAGACCAGCTATGTTATACGTGTTTGAGACATAGTGAGACCAGCTATGTTATACGTGTTTGAGACATAGTGAGACCAGCTACATTATACATGTTTGAGACGGTAGTGACTGCGATGGGCTGGCGACCTGTCCAGGGTGCGTCCCCTGTCCTCGCCCTGTGTGCGCTGGGTTGGACACCAGCACTCCCCCGCGACCCCGTTTGGGACAAGCGGCAGAAAATGGATGGATGGATGGATGGAGACGGTAGTGAGACCAGTAATATTATATGGGTCGGAGATGGTAGTGAGACTAGCTATGTTATTTGGGTTGGACACGGTTGTGAGACCAGCTATGTTATACAGGTTGGAGATGGTAGTGAGACCAGCTTTGATATATGTTTTTGAGACGTTAGTGAGACCAGCTATGTTATACATGTTTGAGATGGTAGTGAGACCAGCTATGTTATACATGTTTGAGACGGTAGTGAGACCAGCTATGTTACTCGGGTTGGAGACAGTAGTGAGACCAGCTTTGTTATACATGTTTGAGATGGTAGTGAGACCAGCTATGTTATACGGGTTTGAGACGGTAGTGAGACCAGCTATGTTATACGGATTGGAGACAGCAGTGAGACCAGCTATGTTATACGTGCTTGAGACATAGTGAGACCAGCTATGTTATATGTGTTTGAGACATAGTGAGACCAGCTACATTATATGTGTTTGAGACGGTAGTGAGACAGTAATATTATATGGGTCGGAGATGGTAGTGAGACTAGCTATGTTATTTAGGTTGGACAAAACAGTGAGACCAGCTGTGCTATATGGGTTGGACACGGTTGTGAGACCAGCTATGTTATATGCGCTGGACAAAGAGTTAATTTAAAGATGCTGAGAATTGCATTGGGAGGGATAGAAAGGATTAGAAATTAGTCCATTAGGGGAACAGCTCAGGTTGGACTATTTGGAGACAAAGTACAGAAGGACATGTCCAGAGCAGAGACAAGGAGCATATCAGCAGAAGGATGTTGAGGATGGAGCTACCAGACAAGAGTAGAAGAGGAAGGACAAAGAGGAGGTTTATGGGTGGAGTGAGAGAAGACATGCAGGGGGACAGTGTGAAAGACATATCCAGCACCCAGGGAGCAGTGATGGAAACGGTACCTTAATCAAGGGAACCTTAGGGCAACCAACTGGTCCGGGATTTGAACCCACAACCTTCCGATCCTGGGGTCTCTAAACACTAGGACGCCGCTGTCCCACCTGTGTTCACGGTTTACACTCTAGTTGTGTTTGACCTTCACATGGACAACAGGGAACCAGGTTCCTTCACAAAGTCCTAAACTAGGACCAAATTCCTGGATATGGATGAATGTTAGATTAGTAACTAAACAGTGCTGAGCTTTGTCCAGATGGAAAAATGCTTGGAG
Source organism: Hepsetus odoe (assembly GCA_017165825.1). Classification (NCBI taxonomy): domain Eukaryota; kingdom Metazoa; phylum Chordata; class Actinopteri; order Characiformes; family Hepsetidae; genus Hepsetus; species Hepsetus odoe. The sequence goes on from CM029393.1 coordinate 10,954,920, forward strand.
GGTGTTTGCTAGTAAAGATGTAAAAGCTTTAATTGGTTGAAGCTTTAATTGGTTGAAGCTTTAATTGGTAAATAAATCATCAGTTTTGAGTATTTATTTATTTCGGCTGTAAATTCAGTGTTTCTCATGTCCAGGCGATTGGATGTGCGTGATTTACACTTGTGTGTGTGTTTATCTTGCAGACACATGAGATACTGTGCTCTCACACTGATGTGATGGGAGTGTGTGTGTGTGTGTGTGTGTGTGTGTTTGTGGGTGAATGCATTGGCAGCCAATTCTGTAGGTACAAAACACAAAACTGAACCAACGTCCATGAGCACATGTTCAGACACAAAACTTCTCTCTTAAAGCTCTCGCTGAGACTCTGTTCCCGCTTTTCACACATGTATGGTGAGGTCCAGAACTATTGGCACCCCTGGTGAAGAAAATAGGATCATCATCAGCTGAATGTTTTTTAAAATACAAAAAACTGAGTTTCCACCCTACACACCAAGAGAGAGAGAGGACAGTTCTACTGAGTGATGGGGGAGAGGGAGGACCACCCTACACACCCAGAGAGAGAGGACAGTTCTACTGAGTGATGGGGGAGAGGGAGGACCATCCTACACACCCAGAGAGAGAGAGGACAGTTCTACTGAGTGATGTGGGAGAGGGAGGACCAACCTACACACCCAGAGAGAGAGAGAGGACATTGTTCTTTTTTAAGAAGGTGCAAACCCCTGTTTCATTTCACCAGGTGTCCACCCATCCATTTTCTGCCCCTTGTCCCAAACGGGGTCACGGGGGAGTGCTGGTGTCCAACCCAGCGCACACAGGGCGAGGACGGGGGACACACCCTGGACAGGTCGCCAGCCCATCGCAGGGAGGAGCGGGACGGGGACGACACCTTGCTCAAGGGCACCTCAGGGCAACTCATTGGGAAGGGGTTCGAACCCCCGATCCTCCGATCATGTGGCCAACGCCCGAACCACTAGGACACCACCCCTTTCACCAGGTATGTAAAATAAAAATGCAGAGTGATTTCTAGGTGAACATCTGTTTTGGTATTTAATCTGGATATAAACTCACCTTTTCACTTTTGTGCAGTTTAAAGAGGTTTTTCCTTTAATGGGGCTGGATCGGAAAGTCCTTGCTGCAAAACAGTTTTCGGACAGTGCCCCCTTGAGGCCAACAGCTCTTAGTACAACTTCTGCTCATTGAGCTGGTCTGCAAATCTGCAGGCCATCAAAACACTTCTGTATGGAGATTAAAACACAGGAATCCTTACACAGAAGATAGTATCTGTTCAGACCTGCTGAACGTTTTTGTTCACTTATTTAATTGTGTAATTATTTCATTGTTTATTCATTTAGTTTTTTGTTCCAATACCAGGCTAATTCTGGGGTGACTAATGAGACAGATACAATTTTGTAAAGACAAATGTCACTCAGAGCAAATCGTTTTCATTTTTCTGCTTTTTAATTAAAAATATAAAAGCACCACATTTTTGTTGCTGTTTATCGTTGTTGTGAGGCCCGAATGTGTTTTGTGATTGGTGGGTTTAAAAGATTCATGATCCATCATGTGGGGTAAGAAATATCAGACATGCTTTAGTGAGCAAAACAGTCTTTCATGTACAGACTGAACCTCCAGGCCTGCCAGAGATTTACTCCATTTTCAATAAACACTTTCTGCAGGTTCATTAAAAGTGTAATTCAGGCGATGGACAGCAGGTGGCGACACAGACACAGACACACACACACACACACACACACACCCACGAGTATATCTATATATATAATATATCTATATATATATAATATACAGTCCTGTGCAAAAGTTTTAGGCAGGTGTGTAAAACGCTGTAAACAGAACGCTTTCAGAAATGGAAGTGTTGATCATTTATTTTCATCAATCAACAAAATGCAGTGAGGAACAAAAGAGAATCTAAATCAGATCAATATTTGGTGTGACCACCCTTTGCCTTCAAAACAGCATCAATTCTTCTAGGTACACTCGCACACGGTTTTTGAAGGAACTCGGCCGGTCGGTCGTTCCAAACATCTTGGAGAACTGAGCACAGATCTTCTGTGGATGTAGCTTCCTCACATCCTTCTGTCTCTTCATGTGATCCAGACACACTGGATGATGTGGAGATCAGGGCTCTGTGGGGCCAGAAGAACTGATGCTGCTCTGAAGGTAAAAGGTAGAAACACCAGATATTGATCTGATTTAGATTTTTCTTTTGTTCCTCACTTTGCATTTTGTAAATTGATCAAAATAAACAATCATTATTGATATTTCTGAAAGCGTTCTGTTTACAGCATTTTCTCACAATTTTCTAATTTTTGCACAATGCTTTGTAAATATATGTTATACATGTTTGTTTATATATATATACACACACAGTAACGTGTGCGTGAGAAAGAAACAATGTATCCCACTTTTAAAACAACACACACACACACACACACACACACACACACACACACACACACACACACACACTCACAGGGGCGTGTGCTGGCAGTGTTGTTTTAAAGATGGAGAAGAGATAATGTTAAAGAACGAGTGTAGGGTTGATGAAGAGAAGACAGGACCCTCAGAAGAGAGCAGGACATACTTTTGATGTATTTTCATGTTTTGAGGGACCAGGAGACACTATTTTACAAATTACACACAAGATCTGAATGTCTGCCATATCTTATGCTTCACTGCTCATTCACACGCTGTGAAGGGTCATAATAATGTCCCACACTGGACTCCTTTGGGGACTTCCAGTCTCCACTATTTCTCCACAACCTTTAACCTGATTTAGTCTCATCTGATCAAATCAGAGAAACCGACCTTTAAACTGTTCCAACCTAAAAAAAAGAAAGATTGTTTTATGTTTGAGAACTATTTTTAAAGGTTTTATCTCCCCCCTCTGAGACAGTGCACACTTTGAAAACACGGAATGTCCAATAAATGTGCCAGCGTGAACACTAATGGTGGTGTATCAGGTGTCCGGCAGGGCTGACGGTAGGGCTGTGGAACCAGTTTCAGAGGCTGGGTGTGTTCTGTGCACTATTTCTGACCTTGCATTCAAGGCCTGTAAAATCCATCGCTGTGATAGCGAATGGAAGCGGCGCTGGCGAGAGTGCAGATAAAAGGCCGAGAGCTGCAGCTTTATTGATTCCTTGTGGCAGCAGAGCCGTCAAGAGTGCCTGGTAAACACAAAGCCTGTCCAAGAACCTGTAAACACCCGTGTTTCACTTAGATCAGGGACACAAACAAGAGCGCTCGGCAGCTAATCCTACCCCCCCATCAGTCCCGCTCCTCTGGTGATGCAGTGGGAGCTCTGGGACGGGCCGGATCTGAGGCTGACCCTTAGCCTCGTAAACCTGTTTCCCTTCTCAGGTTTGCACCACAGGTTCTCTAATCTCTTATCCTGATACCATCTCTCCACAGCCTACACGCCCTGCTCCTCTTACCCCAGTGGGTTGCATTCAGACATTAAACGGTAGCAGTGACAGCCTCTTGTCTTCCGTGGGGGCAGGCAATGCCACCCTGCTGTGAGAATTTGATTGCATTTGGCTACAAGCGCAGCCCCCGTCGCTCCACAGAATAGCACAGCACAAAACCTGGGGGCTTCATACCCCTCTTACCCACGGACACGGTGACCTTTGCCTCTTCTGTGGCCCAGTCGGTTAGTCAGTGAGAAACACCGGCTTTATCGACGGAGCACCTTAAAATAGCTGGACTCGGTGGGAAGTACATAGTCCGGATACTTTTGGACAACACAGCCTTTATCTGCAGCTGCTGTGTATACATTCACAGAAAACCTCCAAGCTGTAGAACTAGGAACTAGATTCTAGGAGGTGGTGAACATACAAACAGAAGATCTCATTTTGCCCACTAGAGGTGCCACTGGAGGCTGAACGTGTAAACGATGAGGTTCTGGAACACAGTGGGAGTGTGTTAAGGATCTTGAGCACCACTGAGCAGCACTGGATGACCTTTCAAAATGGGATTCCCAGAACTAAACGAAGAGCATCTAATGTGCGACGGCTTAATTCATCGATGCCACGTCAGTGTTTGGTGGAGTGGGACTGAAGGACGGACAGTCACAGCAATAATAGAAATGTTAAGTGATATAATATGTTATGTAACTTCGTTTATAATATAATGTTAATGGGGGCAGTGGTGGTCTAGTGGTGAGGGAGTTGCCCCCCCGCATCGGAAGATTGTGGGTTTGATTCCCCACCAGTAGGTTGCAATGAGGTACCCTTGAGCAAGGTACCGTCCCCATCACTGCTCCATGGGCGCTTTCAATAGCTGCCCACTGCTGCACGGTGTTTGAGTGCATGGGTTAAATGCAGAGGTCCAGCTTCGTTGTGGTTCACTGTGTGCTGTGCTGTGACCTGACAAGGGTTGTCACTTTCACTTTCACTTAAATGTGTGTATATGACTATAGAGTCCAGTCATCTGCGCACATGGATTCTCTTATCAATGTTCAGCAGATGATCCCCAAATATGCCTCAGCCAGACAGCCCCGTTATATCAGCCTGTCTCTCCACATGTCTCTAATGGACGACCATCATCACCGTCCCTGCACACAAGACTGTCTCAGTCCACGCTGCTTTCTTTCTCGTTCCCTGACACGGAACACACATAAAGCAGGACGTCCTCTACTCTTCAAGATCAGATGTTCTCAGAACACCCCAACTCAATTGTCACATTTCAATTGTCTGCCCCCTGACTCACACTCACACTTCACCTGTTCACCCCTGACTCACACTCTCACTTCACCTGTTCATCCCAACTCACACTCACTCAGTACTTCACCTGTTCATCCCAACTCTCACTCACACTTCACCTGTTCACCCCCGACTCACACTCACCAGTACTTCACCTGTTCATCCCAAACTCTCACTCACACTTCACCTGTTCACCCCCGACTCACACTCACAATTCACCCCTCTCCTGTTCAGCTCATAGACTCTTCCATTCTGTTTTAGGACTTAATGCTCCTCACCCCTCACTCACCAGCAGTCGGAACGCTGTTCTAAAGCTCGGGAGTCTCTTTGGATTAAACCGTCTGTTAAATGACTAAATGTAAATGTTAGATTTGTAAAATCAATGACCGAACACTAAAGATGCAGCAGCCGCTCCTCCAGGCTGTAAAACAAGAACATGCACTGAAATATGCTCACTGTTCTCTGAAGGTTCATTATTTTTTCACTCTGGCAGGAGGCAAAATATAGGACTCTAATTTAGCACTGTGACCTACATTCAGATCAGCGTGAGCCCGAGCCAAAAACGTGAGGATGCTTTTTCAGAACGGACTCCCTGATGTGGTCCAGAACGCTTTTCTTTTATTTATTTCTTTTGCAGGGACTTTGAATCCCTCTCTTTATACAGACCCCTGCAAAAGTCTTGAGACCCACATTTCTTCTTTTCTTCTAGACTTTCTTGTATGTTTAATGTCCTGTTGAGGAACAGTTCTCCAGATCTTCCTGAAGAACAGTGTTTTTGTCTCTCATTTTCAGTTATCTAGAACCTTGAATTGTTAGGTGCTTTGCCTAGCCTGGAGCTCAAAGCCTTGCAGTTGTAAAACATTTCTTCCCATTTTATCACCTCAATGTGCCAAAGATAAAACAGTTTGACTGGCATAAAATACAGCGGTGCCTTGACTTACGAGTTTAAATTTTCTCCTTTGAAATGAACTGAAATGCCATTAATTCACTCTGGACCCCCCAAAAAACACCACGTTTATTTTTGTTCCATGTTTTTAAATAAGAAGAATGTGCTTATAAATAAGGAATATTGTATAAAAACTCAATACAGTAGAATGTCCTGCAGTAAACTGGTTTTATTAAGTATAATGTTCAGCATTTGTCTTGAAGATCCTGACGATGGTGGAGGAGAAAGGCCGAATAACTGGATCTGATTGGCTGATTTCTGCCCGTGTCCCCAGGCTGTCCTTGCTTTAATGGGCAGCTTTTCCATTAAAACCAGTCCAGTGTGTGTTTCAGCTACAGACTGTAGAAGTGCCGCGCTCGTCCTGCTTCTCCAAGACGATCACACGCACAGCTCGGTCGTGTTTCTCCATCATTTCTTTCTTTAAGTCGATGCTCATCCTCTTCTTCTTCTTCTCAGCTCCGTCCTCACTCACTTTCTTCAGACACGCGGTTGAAAAACGAAGTTTGTAAAATAACTGCAGCACAACACTGAGCTTCCACTGGAGCGAACCGCTCAGTGAGCCAGTGAGACGGGGGACGCTGGGCGGATTGTTCACGGCGCCAACTAGTGGTGGGTCTCTGAAGCTGCTCGTAACCCCAATTTTAGCTTCAACTCAAAGCTTAAAACTCAAAAAATGGCCGAGACACTCGTATCTCCAAAAACTCGTTAGCTGGGATGCTCGTAAGTCAAGGTACCACTGCGTTATGATTTAAAGAAATGAGGGTTCAAGACTTTTGCACAGTACTGCATGTGAAACGTCAACCAAAGCTCCTTCCTTACAGACGATCCTTCCAGCAAGGAGGCAAATGATGGATCCCCAGGATGGTCCACATTTTCGCCAGGACAGTTATTCCCAGTTCTGTCCAGCACATTTCCTTCTCCAGCACATTCACTCCAACCCCTTCAACCCTGGAGATGCCTGGCCATGACCTGATCAGGTGTGCTGTGAGCAGGGAACCATTAGCAGGAAGGTTTCAGGACCAGAAGTAGGAGTGTGTAAAATCCTAGTGCGACTCAAGCAGCCCCCCGTTTCGTTAAATCTGTTTGGGGGGTTTGGAAGTGTGGCGTATTTGGGGAATTGCTTCACCAGAAGCAATCCCAAGGATTTATGATATGCACTAGTGTTCTTTCACTCTATTTTTATCCAATATTTTGCAGGTCTCTGTCTCTGTATTTCACAACCTGATTGGGAACCACCTAAAAAAATCGAGCAGGAGAAATATGAGTGAATATCCTTTAATAAAAACCTGAATTTAAGAACCTTAAAACTCTGAAAGTGCTCTTTATACATTCACTTTCACTGCATTTGCATTCAGATCAATGCACATTAGTGCAGATCTGTTCCTCATCCACTGATTTAAGTCAAACGCTGATTTTCAACCCCAATTACCGCCAGCCGATTTACATACTTCACAATGTATAAGATTTAATATTCACACAGACACCAAGAATTAATCCTTGGAAGCTAAAAGAGACCAAAGTTGTTGTTTCTAGTAAAGTTTTAGGAGTCTGAGGAGTTTGAGAAGTGTAAGGAGCAAGAAATCCTCCTTGAAGAGACGAGTCTTCAGATGACCTTTGAAAACAGGAAGCGTGTCAGCACTTCTGATAGCAAGAGGAAGTTCGTTCCATCTCTAACTAGCTTCACATAAAGCGATGAGTATCAGTCAAGCAATGAGTATCAGTCTAGAAATGGTTCTCCACACCTTTTGCTTCTTAGTTTTTTCTCCAGCCCAATGGGCCAGGTACCATCTTTAGGTCTCTGAGGTCTGTTCTGAGAAATGAACCCTTGGAAAACCTTGTTGCAAATGAATTTAGCTCCTTTGGCAATGAAGAAGTACCTGAGCTCACTCACCTTCAGAACCTCTAAGCAGGGTTGCTGGTGGTACTGGAGCCCATTCTGGTGCACAAAAAAGCAGAGAAACAACCTGGACAGCTGGCCAGTCCATCACAGGACGCACACACACCTAGGGTCCAGATCATTGTCTCCAGTCCGCCTGTCCTGTGTTTGGACTGTGGGAGGGAACTGGTGGAATCCAACACAGACATGGGGAGAACATGTCCACTCCACACAGAATGAACCCAGATTGGGAACAGAACCCACAACCTTCTAACTGGAAGGAGAAAAAGCTGAACACTGCACCATCACACTGCCACCAGTACCGGGCCTTGCACAACCAAGTCCTCACAGCAGTTGTGGTTTAGTGTTCAGAAAGTCGGCCTCATGATCAGAAGATCGTGGATTTGGACCAATCCTGAGGTACCGCTGGCTAAGATGACATCTTCAACACTCACTGTGTGTGTGTGTGTGTCTGTGTCTGTGTCTGTGTGTGTGTGTGTGTTAAAAAAAAAAAAATCAATGACTTACAAACCCTCTCCTCAGGAAAAACAAAACTGCCACCAGGGGGCGGAAGACGCGGTCACGGTGAGCTCCGCCCCTGGCGCATGTGCTGAACTCGAAGCCCCGCCTACCGCCGCCTCGCATTTGCATAAAATGTGTGTCAGTAGGGCAGCGGTCGTTCGAGCTCACATGCCGCGCGCACATGCGGCGCGCGCTGTCACATCAGTTCAAAGCGTCCGCCAATGGAATGGAGAGAGAGAGAGAGAGAGAGAGAGAGTGGGAGGAGGAAAGAGGAAAGAGGGACCACATACACCACAACCATCACACAGCAGTGAAACAGATATTGAGAGAGCGCGCGCACAAATAAACAAACAAACAAAAGCAGGGAGAACAGGTGAGCTCTACCTGCTGGGATTTCTTTCTTCCACTGAACCTTCTGCCTCTTCTCCTCACCGGGAGCTCACCTGCGCGGATGCAGATAAACTGACAGGTGTTCAGTCTCATTCACCCCCAGCGATGGACAGTCCAGGTGAGCTTCACGTCCAGTCTCCATCTCTGAGTCGCGTGCTTGTATTTAGAGCTTGGCCTCTTTAGGAATCTGGCAAAGGCATTCGCGTTCCACCTTAAATCTTCTCCCAGCTGTTTGATGGCGTGTTTCTAAGCGAGACTGAAACTGGATTCCCCGTTCCACCTTAAAAGCTGCAGTTGATGTTGCGCACTGTAAGTGCATGTTTGCATTTGAGGAGCTTGGGAACCAAAAAATAAACTTTCAGTAAGCTGTGAAATGTGTTGGTGGTGGCTTTCCCGTTCCACCTTAAATCCTGCAGATGATGTTGGTACTAGGTCTATATCATCTATATAATCTTAGGGGACAGGTTGACGTTTGAACGCTCAGTTCCACCTTAAATGGTCTCTCACCTGTAAAGGGGTTTGGATTTTCAGCAAAGCTGAAACTGGCTTCTCAGTTCCACCTTAAATGCTGCAGGTTTAAGGGGCAAGGCGTTTGAACGTTCAGTTCCACCTTAAATATTTTCTCACCTGTGAAATCTTTGCGTTGGGGGCTACCCCGGTCCACCTTAAATGCTGTAGCTGATGATGGTACCACGGCTGCATGTTGGTATTAAGGTTCCACCTTAGATGTTGTTCCAGCTGTGAAAGGGGTTCGTGCAGCTGGATTGTAAAGAGATTCATAACGAGGCTCCTCGTTTCCGTTCCACCTTAAACAGTGCAGAGCTTTCGTTCCATTTAAGGTGGAACGGACCACTCGGTGGACAAAAATGGAAAACTGTCCACAAAAATAAACTGTCAAACTTTTTTCGCACGTGCCTCCGCCCTTAATCCTTCCTGTAAACAAACTCACGTGCATACCCCCCCACACACACACACACACAATTTGCATATTCATGCTTTTCAAGATTCTTTATTGCTTACTAATGTTTGTATTTATAGGTTAAAAGCAAATGTATAAGTCAAATATATATTCCTAAAAAAATGTGTTTTATAAATGAACCTAGAGTGAAATATATTTCTAAAAGAAATAGACATACAGTTAAATCTAGAGTAACAAATATTCCTAGAAAATTCCCATTGAACTAAATCTAGAATAGAAAATGATTGCTGGAAAGGCAGACATTAAACTTCCAGTTTTTTATTAATAGATAATAATCATAAAAACGATGGTGATGGAGATGTTTGGATATTTCTCTTTTGATTGCGGTGTCTCGTTGTAATAGAGGCTGAAAGGCTCTGGAGTTAATGGGTTAATTGGAGGGCACGTGGTTTCCTCTAAGGGGCGGGGCTTCCTTGGCTGCTCTTAAGGTGTCCCCCTTCTTTGTTGTTCAAGCCTCGATTCTTAAAGCGAGTCACGCGACCTTTTTAATTTTTTTCCTTTTGCTTCTCTTCTTTTTTTTCTTCCTTCACATAAAGCGATGAGTCTCTCTCTCTCTCTCTCTCTCTCTCTCTCTCTCTCTCTCTCTCACACACGTGCGGACTGTCAGAGGAGGCACGTGTGACGGGTTTAACGTCAAGCTTAGTGCGATTATTTCCCCCGTTCCACCTTAAACGTGTGTGCGCTTACCAATCATGCCTGTTATTTTGCAAATTTATGTTCCACCTTAAATTTAGTTGTTCTAAAGTGATCAAATTGAATGTTAAGTTTAATTGACTTTAAATAAATGTAATTGTGATATTTTCATTGAACAAACGTGAGCATAATCCTTGGGTACGACCTTAAGGGGGTGATTCAGATCACGGGGGGCTGCTTGTTTACCAGCCAAGGAGATCTGCACGTGGGCACAGGAGTGGGCACAGCCTCCTCTGTCCACGGCACGTGGACCAGCTTCAAACGCCACGTGCCACGCGTGATTCCCGCCCCCCCTCCTTTGAAGTCTCTCTTTGTTTTGATCCGGCGGTCAGTGGGTCACATGGAACCGAGCCGGTTCTTCCTGCAGTCTGGATGGAAATTCTGTCCCACAAATTGGCCCAAAGTATAGGGACAGTCCTGCTAATCCACTTTAAAGGGTCAGTGCAGCACGTTTTTCTCTTTACGGTCCAGTTAAAGGGCTCGTGCCTCGTGTTGCTCCTGAGGATTATACTGTATCTGATGTCAAAAAGCAACACCAAGCTCTTGCAAATGAAGTGAGGTTTTCTTTGATCTGGACCTTTTAAAGTGACCCAGGTGTCACACACACACACACACACACACACACACACACACACACAACCTGTACCTCCATTGATCGAAAGAAATGCATTTATTTTGGTTGGCCAAAAATATCTAGACAGTCCTATTAAGCTACTTTAGGCCAATGTCCTTCATTTTTCTTAAACGCTTCAGCTTAATAATAATAATAATAATAATAATAATCCTTAATGGAAATGCTCACACCATATGCTGCTCTTGTAGAAATGTTTATGATATTTAAGGTGACCCAGATGTTCACACAGAGCTTGTATCTCTAAAGGAAGGAGTTGATAAACGACCACACGTTTAATTTGAATATAGTTTTTAGGTTCTGCCCCACATGTTAGGCAAAGGTATCCAGACAGCCCTAGTGAGCTACTTTTATAGCCCCATGCCCTGCATTTTTATTTATAGAGACACATTTTGTAGCTCCATAGAAAAGGACTGATCAGTGGCCACCGATACTTGATAACCCTGATATTCTTGGTGGGAAAGTATAGGCTGTTGCTGCAGTGAAGGAGGGAGATTCTTCCTATTTATAATCTATTTTAGAAGAAATGCTGGAGAAGTGGGGCTCTAAAGAATTCTAGACCAAAACTATGATCCTAAAGCCAGCGCCATTCGTTTTATAGGTCTATGGACATGCACATTTAGATTTTTTGGGGACATGGGCAGTAAATGTCCTCCCTATTCCTGCATAGACTAAAGAAGGTTGCAGCTAATTTAGAGTCCTGCAGCATGTTGGTTTCTTTAGCAAGCCTGGATGATTGACTGGAGGCAGGAAGAGGACAACAAAATTACAAGATATCCAACCAAATTGCAGCTATTATGCGTCTTTGAATGAGGCTTGTGCGTAGCTTAACGAGCTGCGCTTCCCGATAAAGTAATACTGCCCTACTTTCTCCTCCACACGCTCCTAAAAGGGGAACAGGAAGGCAGCAAATCAATGCCCCTGCATCAAGAAGATCGATGATGAAACCTCAGCGTCATTAAAGCCTCACTTTGCTTTTAGCCCATGTTCTGACACTCAGACTATTAATCCAGAATAAAGCGAAGTTTAAAGGAAAGGTTTGGCCAAAATAATATGTTTGTCCGCTGACCCCAGAGGCGATCAATCAGTCGAGACATGTCTGAAGTCATGAAGGGTCTTTAGTTCAGAACCGAAGCAGAGCTGTTTGGTTGACATCAAGTCCTGCTGTGTCCTAAACCACACCCACACATCTGATTCACCTTCATGAAGCTCTGGAGGAGGTTTGATGGATGTCTGTGGGATGAAAAATGTTGGGTGAGCGTCTGAATCTAGTGTATTTTAGCCTCGTAGCTCCAGTTCTAAACTACAAAAGCTCAGTTTGGACCTGGGCATGATAGTTCAGATATCGCAGAGGTGGACAACCTACTAGGTTTGATGTTTGAGCGAGTGAAAAGATTTGGGTGCCTGTTGGCGTCTTGTGTTAGAAGCCTTGTAGCTCCAGTTCGGAACCAAAAAAGGTAAATGAGAGCAAAATGTTTCGGCAGATGCACCACATCTGGGATCATAAACCAGTCCATTATGAAGGGCTTTTCTTATTTACTCACTTGACGATTCCCTTGATTACATCAGTTTGCTCCAAATTGCTGGGAATTCGAGCTGGTTCACCAGACAGCACCAAGACTAAATAAATCCTCAGCTGAACAAAAACAGGTTCCCCATCAGTGGAGAAAGACTTTTTGTAACTACAAGTGGTTCTTTCGTTACATTGTACCAAAGAACCTTGTTTTCCTTGTTTTGCTTTTGTATATCTTCGGCAGGTTTGGTCCACCACAATGAAGAACTGGATGAAAATAAAGTTTTCTTATCTAATTCCAAATTCGCATCCAAACATGCTCAACCACATGTGGGTCAGTGGAGAGCGCAGGTCTGATTTTTGGCCTTTGAGTGCCACCGACTACGCCTCTCATAAATGGGAGCATTTCCAATGTCAGATCGAGAGTGTTTACGTGAACATTCTGTTAAGATGGGAAGGATTTATAGTATCATGAGTCAAGGACGGGGGACACACCTGTCACACCTGGACAGAAAGAATAGGGAGCAGTTTTTATGGACAGTCCTTCCATGTTTGCCAATAACAGGTTCATATACATGTGGGTTCTAAGGTTTTTTTCCACACATGACTGTAAACATGACCGTAGCCTGTACATTAACCGGCTGAACCAATGATCTGGAGTGCGAAAGGTCACAACATGAGACAAGAGTGTGTTTGGGACGTGATCCAGTGAACGCACATGGGTGAGGGGTGATAAGGAGTTGGGTTAATCTGTATATACAATACAATAAAGTAGGCCAAGAGAAGTGAAAATAAAGTGAAAGTGACTCATTGTGAAAAACAACCTTTGTACTTAACCCACACGCAGCAGTGATGGGGTCGGTACCTTCATCAAGAGAACAGGGGCAGAGGTGGTCTAGTGTTTAGGGACTAGTCTCCAGGATCGGAAGGTCGTAGGTTCGAGGTTGAAGTATTGATAAAAATATTCTTCTATAGCTTATTTAAAATTCCTCACGTTTACAGAGCCGTCCTTCAGCAAGTTAAGGGTAATAGTCCCACACGTTGTATACGGTATAATAAACATTATAATAGTATATAAAAAATCTAATGGTAGTAGTGTGTGTGTGTGTGTGTGTGTGTGTGTGTGAGAGAGTGTATAATTGTATTTGTGTGTGTGTGTATATATATATATATACGAGCAGCAGTGTTATAGTGGTTAAGAGGTTGTACTGGCAGCAGTACAGGTTATATTGTATTATTTAATATTATAAACAGAAGTGAGACGTTTGGTTTGGACGTGTCCAGAGGAGAGACGAGGAGTATATCAGAAGGATGTTGAGGATGGAGCTGCCAGGAAAGAGGAGAAGGTTTGAAGGAGGAAGATGCAGAGGACAGGAAGAAATGGAGACGGATGATCCGCGGTGGCGACTCCTAAACGGGAGCAGCTGAAAGGAGGAGAAGAAGATGATGATTATATTGTGTGACATTTTATTATATAGACTCGATTGTCCCTTGAAAAGGACCGGACATGTTTATTTCCTGGTTCTGAGACTCGTCCTGTGGTTCTTCTCCCACCACATAGTTTATCATGAAGGACGTGAAAATGATGAAGCTTCTTTACAGTGACCTTCAGTCCGACAAGAGGCTTCACTCTCACGCACACAGTTATGTATTTGCATATATAAATATATAAAATGTATTCTATTCCTGAGAACACCTAGTCCAGGTAAACCGTGTGTGTGTGTGTGTGCGTCATCATAACCCACGTGCCACCGCCTGACACACTTGATCTGATCTGCAGTGTGAGGATGAGGAGTGTGAGAATGCGGGTTGGCATTTTCTCTCTCTCTCTCTCACACACACACACACACACACACCAGAACCGCCTCGTGTGCTGCGAACACGTGACCGTCCGCAGTTCCGGCGAGTCCGGGCCAAACAAAGGGAACCGGAGCGGGACCGCGCCGCCACTCTTTCTTCATTTCTTTCGCTATTTATTTATTTATTTGTGTATTTAAAGCGCCCCGGCTCCCGCACGAGACCGCGGGACGGGCAGCACGTGAGGCGGCGGTCAGGCGGCGGAGGCGCGCGCTCGGGGGCGGAGACAGGAGGAGACGTGCACGTGCGCTCCGAGGGCGTCTCCGCGAGCCACCGAGAGAGAGAGAGAGAGAGAGAGAGAGAGAGAGAGACGGGGAGGGAGAACACGTGAGAAGCGAGGTGTTTCCGGATTCGCTCCCAGAACCGGGTCACACTGCGGGGTCCGGACCCGCCCGTTCTGTTCCACACGCTTAACACACAAAACAACCGGAGCGTCATCGGTCCCAAAAAACAAACCCCAAAATAAAACAACTTCAATACATTTCTCTCACAAACAGCAGCTCAAGTAACAGTGTGGCCACTTTATCGGAAACATCACACATTGACTTCCATTTATTGACACTTAATAAATAAATAAATATATATATATATATATATATATATATATATAAAATAAAGTATATAGTGTATATACTCTATATACATGTATATAGTTCATACTCAATATACTCATTTCTAATCCTGTCCATCCTCGTCACACCCAAAGAAAATCTCAGCATCTTTAACTGTGACACCTCCAGCTCCGCTTCCTGCCTTTTCGTCATCGTCTCCAACCCGTATAACATAGCTGGTCTCACTACCGTCCTGTAAACCTTCCCTTTTATTCTTGCCGTTCCCCGTCTGTCACAGATCACTCCTGTCACTCTTCTCCACCCATTCCAACCTGTCCATTACTATTGCAAACAATGGGCTCAGCACTGATGCCTGATGTAATCCAACCTCTACCTTAAATGCACCCATTGCTGCTACTGCAGATCTCACCACTGTCGCACTGCCCTCATACATATCCTGAACTACTCTCACATACTTCTCTGCCACTCCTGACTTCCTCATACAAAAGCACAACTCCTCTCTAGACTTCTTTAAACTGGCCGTTTTGTATGAGGCACATAGACAGATATAAATTTACATTTACGGCATTTAGCAGACGCTCTTATCCAGAGTGACTTACAGGTCCTAATTACAGGGACAGTCCCCCCTGGAGCAACTCAGGGTTAAGGGTCTTGCTCAGGGACCCAATGGTGGTAGTGCTAGAGGTGGGATTCGAACCGGGGACCTCTGTATCCATAGTACCCTACCACTAGACCACCGCCACCCTAAATAAATAAAATGTCTATGTGTAAAATGTCTAACACCTACCTTTCACTTCTAAATACTGGCCGTTTTATTAAAACCCCCTGCCTTATACTTCTATACTTTTTTTTTTTTTTTTTTTTTTTTTTCTCCCTCTTTTATCTATTTTTTAACTCTATAATGCATTGAAGTAGGGGAATCACCCCCCCCCCCCAATTTCGTTGTACATTGTACAATGACAATAAAGTCTATTCATTCATTATATACTGGCTACTTAACAAGAATGACCTACCTTACACTTCCACAGCAATGTCCACCAAAAACAAAACGTGAGTGGTTGCAGAGTAACAGTTACAGTAAAAGTTGCTAAAATCCTCCTTTCCTTCAATCTCACAGGTGGAGGCGTGATTTTATATGCCAGCTCAACAGGCAGTGCCAGCCCAAGCCCAGGAAGCCCTTCGAGCGGCTACCAGACCCAGTCACCTTCGTCCAACTCGCAACCCTCTTCTCCAGAGGAGGTCTCTCTGACTGAAATTGGCACCCTCAAACAGAAAGGGTCCAGCTGCAATGCCAACGCGGTCCAGTCGCCCTCGCCCAAGCTAGTCTTCCAGTTCCCTGAAGTGAGCAGCTCACCTGCTGTCAACTCCATCAGTCCACCTTCGACGACGACAACAGGCCAGAGCTCATACTCGCACCCACTGGTGGGCAAGAGGCCGTCTGGATTCACTGGGACCTTCACGAGTGAGTGAAACCTTAAAGCCGAAACCAAACGTGGTCCACCAGAGTGGCCTCTGATTAAATTTGTCCATTTTTAAAGACTGCATGATGTCATACAGCATCAGAAACTTCATAAACATGTCAACAAAGCGATCATTCCCAACACTTAGCATGGCCTCTGTCTTTCATTCTGTCAGATGCTGTACAACTGCATTCTCCATTGTTCCTTACTTTCATTATTCTCACAGTAAAGTGTATTATAAAGTGGCTGGTGGAGCTACAGTCCTTCTAGCAGGAGAACGGGGTTCGATCCCCATTCAGGCAGCAGCTCGCACCATTCTAAAGAGTCCTTGGGCAAGACTCCTAACTCTGCACACTGTCTCTCTGGATTAATGTGCAGTAAACAGAGTAAACACAGTGCCTGTGAAATAATATTGAGCCTTTATCTGTTTTGTAGCGCCCTCTAGTGACTGAGGCACCCACAGAATAGTGTTTAACATCCACAGTTGTATAATTTAACAAAAGAACTAGTGATTCTGGTGGCACATTGCTCTTATTTGCCAAAATGCAATTTTTATATTTTATTATACTCAGCTTTTATTATATTGAACATTTCTGGAAATGTGCTTGGAAGACAAGTGTGCACAGAGTAGACCTCGTGAGATCACAGTGGTTCTTTGAAAAAAGTAAAGAGAGTTACTAAAGTGTCAAATATAGAAAGTTTGTATCACTTTCAGGGTTAAGCCTCAATTTCTTTGTCATGTTGAACTCTTCTCAACTGAAGTTATAAAGCATGTACCAAAATAAATACCTCTACCACATGACCTGCTTGTGAAAATGACCAGATTTTTACCCCTAAAATAGTATTTAGGGTTAATGACTGGGAGAGAATGTAGTTAAAGGTTTGTTTTGCATTTTGTTCTGTTTGTATGATCAGAAACAGGTGGGATGGTTCTGCTCTGCAAGGTCTGTGGAGACATCGCCTCCGGGTTTCATTATGGAGTCCATGCGTGTGAAGGATGTAAGGTAAGGGCTCAGGTTAAATTCTGTATTTATTCAGTTGTAATACACACATGCCTAAAGGAGAAAAGCCCCAAAACTTCTCTGCACCCACTCCAGCTCTTCATGAAGGTGGATCAGACTGGTGGGTGTGGTTTAGGACACAGTAGGACTTACTGTCTCTACAAACATTACATTTACATTTACGGCATTACGCTCTTATCCAGAGCGACTTTCATACCCTAATTAGTAATGTTAATTAGTAATGCCCTGGAGACACTCAGGGTTAAGGGTCTTGCTCAGGGACCCAGTGGTGGTAGTGCCAGAGGTAGGATTTGAACCTGGGAACTCTTGAGCCATAGATCCATAGGCAAGCATCCTACCACTGGACCAGCACCACCACCCTAACATCAACAAAAGTAAACAAAGCCGAGGGCTGCTGTTCAGACTGTTGAGTGATGTTCTTGTGTAGTTTAGTTTTGTGTACCACTCTGTCGTGAGGCACGGCCGTGTGCACACCCTCATCTTTCCTTCCCTTCCCTCAGGGGTTCTTCAGGCGCAGCATCCAGCAGAACATCCATTACAAGATGTGCGTGAAGAACGAGAACTGCTTGATCATGAGGATGAACCGGAACCGTTGTCAGCACTGTCGCTTTAAGAAGTGTCTCTCTGTCGGCATGTCCAGAGACGGTAAGAGCTGAAAAACAAAGCTACAAAAATGTGAAAAGCAACATGCTGATGATGTCATCATATATTTTTTTCATTCACGTTGCAGCTCTAGTATTTAGTGTTTCTAATATTGCTCTCCGTTCTAATTATATTGAAAAACTAGTTTAAATTTCATATTTTATCTTGATGTATTAATTTATGCACATTAATGAGATGAATATGTTCAATTAATACTGAATAAATATTTAAATGATCATATATGGTTCCCAGACCAGCCAAACACTCGTAAAACAAGGGCAGTTTTCTATTCACGTCTACGAGCTCTACTGCAAGGTCTTTGGAGAGAGATCCTCCTGTTCTGTTAGAAATTCTAAACTCTCCAAAAATTCCTCCCTATTTGTGAAAATCGTTCCATGAAAGGTTTGAAAGGGAACCAAAACGGGCTTCGTCCACTTACAGTACATTAACATTGTCCATAACGTCCACATGTAGAACTAAGCTACAAAGAAATGGCTTGTTTGATGTTGTGATGTCACAAAGCCCAACATGATTTCATGAACCTAGCCAATCTTCCGTCACCCTTCCAGCCACATCCTGGGACTGAGAGGAGCATTAACGGTTTTATTCAGTGAGGGCAGCCAATCACAAGAGACCTCATTTGCATAAGTCCACCTTCAAACATGTTAAGAAAAGAAATAACGAGAGATTGGAAAATAGTCCAACAGAGCATGATTCTAACTATTTTCAGCATATTAAACCATCGTAAAGTGTGCACAAAATGTGTATAATATGGGTTTAACGTCCCAAATGCTCTCCTGAAATTGGGAAACTGGGGGAAACGCTCCGATCAACTTCCTCTGGATTGCCCCACATCCACTCCTCCTTTCTTTATTCCTTGTTGCACCTGCAGACACTGATTTATTACAGTGGGCACCTGGAAGTCCCACAAGTCATCATTCACACAGCAAACTACGGTGAATCATTTTTATTTTGGGAATTGGGAATGTGCAGGGTGCCTGTGCCGCACGAACCTCTGGCTATTGTGTTTCCTAGGATTCCATTTCTTCAGCCTTTGTAGAATTAATTAAGAAGCGTTAAATTAATGAACATACAGGAGGTGCTGAAAGCCGTTCGCTTCCTCTTAAGTTTTCTTTCCCTTCTCCACCGTGTCCTCCGGCCTGTGGCGACACCGCAGTCTCGGGAGAGCGCTGTAAAGTGTGCTGGTAATAAATCACTTTTTTCCAGAGCTAGCGTACGTATTTAGGTGACCTAAAAATCTGCAAAGCGAAATGACATGCACCATCGTTCATCACCGTCACAGTTCGTACGTGCCCTTGTTTTCCGCAGCCTCGTGCCGAAGCAGCGATTACAGATATTTTTAGCACGTTGGGTGTAGAGAAGCACGTTACGTGTGGATTTTTTCTTGAGTAATCCTGTCCCCCCTTTGCTGTCGCCCGGTGGGCTGGATCTGAGTCTGACCCTTAACCTCGTAAACCTGTTTCCCTTCCCAGGTTTGCGATATGGGTTCTCTAATCTCTTATCCAGGTACCAACACACGTCCTGCTCCTCTTACCCCAGTGGGTAACATTCAGCTCTTCTGATTGCTGTGAGGATTTGTTTGCAAGAGCTGGTCAGGTTTTGAAGTTAGCGTCCCTCCAGCTCATCCCAAAGGAACTCCATCACTCCAGGGGACTCCACAGCCCAACACTGGGGGGCATTATACCCCTCCAGCCCACCTGCATGGTGACCTGGGACTCACCATGAGAAGAAGCTGAATTTACTCGTTCCCTTCTGGTCAGGCCGTGTACTTTTCACTGCATTCGATTTCCAGAATCTTCCTGCTTGATTCCGGAATGACTGCTTCTTAGAAAGATCTAAGATGTGTCAGATCATTCTCTGCATGATGCCTGACCTGCAGTGCTGTGCAGAAGACTGGATTCCATGTATTTTTAATGTTGAGGAGCAGTTCTCCAGATCTTCCTGAAGAACAGTGTTGTTGTCTCTCATGTTCAGTCCAGTCTCTGGAACTACGTACGCTAGCTCTTGTATCCATAGGCTTTCTTGCAGCCTGGAGCACTGAAGCATTTGTTCCAGTTTCTTTCATTTAAAACTCAACCTGACAGATCAGACAGTCTGAACGGCAGAAAATGATGTTTTGGTACCAAAAAGGCGAGCAAAAGATAAAAAGAATATAAAAAATATTTAAAAATGAACCATGGCTTCTGCAGATCTGCACCATGGAAATCTAGATAATCTTTTCCCAATGTGTCTTTTCTCCATTCTCCCAGGTTCTCTGTCTGGAACCCACACTATTGTAATTAGCCTCCCGTTTCCATGTCAGTCAGATCCCTTTACCTCATCCTGACCCTTCACCTCGTGGTGACTCCCATTGCTCTATCTGTCCATCATCCTGTTTCTCATCTTCTTCAGTGACTTTACCTCTGCTCTTACTGACCTGCTGACCTACTTTCCTGCAGGAAAAAGAGAGAACGTGAGAAAGAGAGAGAGAGAGAGAGAGAGAGAGAGAGAATAGGGGGAGGTGTAGCATACAGTAACAGGCACTATAAATAGCATTGCCTGTGGAGGTGAAGTGATGGAGACAGAGCGTTGGGGGATGGGTGAAGGATGGAGCATGAATTTAAACAGACGTGGTCTCGTCTTCCTCTATTACTTCCTCTTTAAGACCATTATGCGACGGCTGGGGTGATTAAATATTCGTTAGGCTATTCGTTAGGCTCGTTAGGCTCAGTTACACCTGACATTACCTCTGCAGAAGAGCGGTCATGAAGGCTGCGGGAAAAAGCCTTTATAAACATCTTTGTAGATCAATATCGGTTGTCATGGTTACAGAGCCTCACCAGCAGTCCAGTAAGTGTTAATGGGCTCTATCTGAGGGTAGACTACATGCTGTGTTTATGAATAAACATTCAAATTATGTAAAAACAGAAGCTCACACTGACAAAAGTTAAGGGACACCTAGTCATTTTATTTTCTTGTTTGAAAGAATACATTGCCACACTGTGACCGTATGAGTTCGGGAATAAACCCAAAGGCCACACCCACTCGTGTTTAAACCACCTTTGGGTTACTTTGGCTTAAACCTCCCTAACCCAGGGTGATCTGGGGACAGATACATTTACACTTTTGAACCAGATAATAATACCATATTAATAATAGTAATAATAATAATAATAATAATAATAATATTGAAACAGAAGTAATATGTCTTCTAATGTGATGATTTGCTCAAACCTCTTCACAGCTGTGCGTTTTGGCCGAATCCCAAAGCGGGAGAAGCAGCGACTGCTGGACGAAATGCAGAGCTACATGAACAGCCTGAATGAGTCCGCGTCCATGGACGTCGACTCGACCACGCCCAGCGAGGCCCCGCCCAGTCCTAGAGAGGGCCAGTCAGAGGAGGCCGCCGAGTTGCAAGGCTATCGGAGCATCTTCGTCAACAGAGAGGAGCAATCGGTGAAGATAAACAACAGTAACTCCATCAACAACAACACTGACATTCCCCCTCCCTTCAGAAACAGCCCACCTCAGGACTCCGCTTACACCCAGCCTCACTCTCACGTCACCCCCCAAACGTTCCCCGACCGCTCCACAACCTACGACGGCCCGGCCAGGTGTCCAGTGGCCCACCAGGACAACAACCCAACCCAGACCACTGACAACAACAATGGCTATAGCTACCCAAAGCCATCCAATCAGAGCCAAGGATGTCTGCCATCTCAGAGCTATCCAGCCAATAACAATGTGCATCTGGACAATGACGCCAAAACAGCTTGTCCGTGGAGGCTGGCGACTGGGGCTAAAGTTCTGGTACGTGTTTGGGTTTTAAACACTGAGGCTTTTTAAAAATTTTTGGTGCAGTATAGAGAGTTTTGATATCCTTATGAAAAAAGTCTTTTTTATTTGATTTGAATCAATTATAGAAAAACACAGATTATCTGTTTAATTGCTGATGTTTCTACTTTATTTCCACACATTGTGTTGTTTGAAACCTGGGCCTTGATGGCATTGTTTTTCATGACCTTTTTTAAACGTGACCATCTCTGTCCCTCAGGCGTGTCCTCTGAACGCGTGTCCCGTGTCCTCGGCTGGTCAGTCCAGTCAGCAGGTGTGGGAGGCGTTCTCTCAGTGCTTCACCCCCGCGGTTAAAGAAGTGGTGGAGTTTGCCAAGAGCATCCCCGGCTTCCAGGCTCTCAGCCAGCGCGATCAGGTCATGCTGCTGAAGGCAGGCACCTTCCAGGTAGGGGGGCTTAATCCAGGTGGACTTTTGACCCAGTGGACAAGCAGGTGGCAACTGTCTCAGTCTGCTGAAAGGGACGGTTTTGATGTGAAAGTGAAAGTGACTATTAGCCATTGTGAAAACAGTGAACCACAATCGAACACATCCTCTGTATTTAACACACACACACACACACACACCGTCCAGCAGGGGGCAGACATATCATGCACCCAGAGAGCAGTGTTGGGGACGGTACCTTGATCAAGGGAACCTCAGGGAAATCTACTGGTCTGGATATTCAAACCCTTTATGTGCTCACAATGATAATGATCACTTTCAATGAAAACTTGGTGTATATATATATTTTTTAAATATATTTTTAATCATTTTTATATGTATTAAATGTTATTTTTAGAGATTTCTGTTTACTGTGCTGTTGTCTGATGTCCTAAGAAGTCATCTGTATTATCTGCAGGTTCTGATGGTGCGGTTCTGCTCACTGTTTGACGCTCAAGAGCGGACAGTGACGTTCCTAAATGGGCAGAAATACCCTTTGGCGACGCTACGGGCGCTCGGGATGGGAACTCTGCTGGACGCCATGTTTGAGTTCAGCGAGAAGCTGGGCAGCATGGGCCTGGAGCCGGACGAGATGGCGCTGTTCATGGCTGTGGTGCTGGTTTCTGCAGGTGTGGATCAGGTGTTTCTTATGGCTGTCGACCAAATTGGGAGTCGTTTCAGACTGAAATGTGTTGGATTTTTTGATTATTTTAAAGTTGCCGTAAATATTGAGCGCCAGGAACCCATTGGTGCTTTTTTAATGATGTATTTTTAATAGCAGTTAGACCCGAGAATCCACAGAGCAGATATTGCAGATTCACACTGGATTAAAATCACTACACACTACATGTGCTACAGATTGACACTAGATTAATATCAGTCAAACTACACTCGCTGCAGATTCACACTGGATAAAAAACACTCACCAAACCTAACCTACTAAACCTAACTCACAGCCACCCTAACCTAACCGGTTCTCTCCGTCTCCGCTCTGACAGATCGCTCAGGCATCTCGGACATGGCTGCTGTGGAGCAGCTTCAGGAGGACCTGATCAGTGCTCTTCGGGCCCTCATCACACGGCGGCGTCCGGAGGACAACGCCCTTTACCCCAAACTGCTCCTGCGCCTGCCTGACCTCCGTACGCTCAACAACCTGCACTCCGACAAGCTCCTGGCCTTTCGCATAGACCCCTGAACAGGAGACGCCCTGCGAGAACCAGGTTCCCGGGTGTGAAACCAAACTGTTCCCTCGCTTGCTGAAGCGTGGGCCGTATCAGACCAGAGAAGAGAAGCGATGGACTTCGCATTACTCTGGGCACTCAGATGATCACCCCAAACACACAAAGGCCATTTTTAGAAAGAGGACACTCGTTCTGGAGACACTGGACTCTTCTGAAGGCAATCCAGGACCCCTACATTGGACCATGATTGGTCCTCTTCTGCTTTGGGACTCGTTATCAAAACCTCTTGCTTGCTGGACCCAGCCAGAGACTTGCAGAAAGCCTCAGAGAAGCATCTCGTTCTCTGT
The DNA here is from genome assembly GCA_017165825.1 of Hepsetus odoe. Classification (NCBI taxonomy): domain Eukaryota; kingdom Metazoa; phylum Chordata; class Actinopteri; order Characiformes; family Hepsetidae; genus Hepsetus; species Hepsetus odoe. The sequence continues at coordinate 10,978,545 of CM029393.1, forward strand.
TCCTCTGGTCCTGAACTCCGTGGTTTTGGTCCATGATTACGAGCTTGAACTTTGTCTTCCTGTGATTTGACCCGTCAGTTGCTGAACAAACTCAGTAAACCTTTGTTTTACCACGTTTTGGGGGCCACCTATTGGACCCAAGATGTATTGCAAGAAATGTTCTTTTGACATTTAAGGTTTTCGAATTCTCCAAATGAATGTTTCATATCCTGTAACTCATATTTTATTTGTTCGAATTCGGAAACCATCAGCAGCAATAATTTTACTTTGCACACACTGTACTTATGCATAAGCATCGTTAGTGTTTGAGACGTGTATAAAGAAACGTTGTGTATCCAAAATGTTTGCCTGATTCTTATCACTGAAAAATGACTGAAGGGCAGTCGTTTTGGACGAGTGCACAGTTAACCGTGGACGGAGGAGCGAGTTCTCCTGATGTACATACTGTATTATTTACAGCTACTCTGGATGAGCAGACCCCGGTCTGTGCTATGATCTGCAGCTACATTTTAGTCCTCCTTTTTCTGGAGGAGTCTCTTTTGTACGGGACACGGACTCTTCTAAATGTTCTTCCTCGGATTCAGGTGGATTCTCCACTAATTCAGTCGTCCTGCGTCTCGCCCGTCCAGGCATGTGAGGAGTTGAATTGCACACACGTGGTTTATCTCTTCTGTGGATCGGCCCGGTTGGGCGTCCGGCTCGGCTGTGCGGTGTATATTTTGTAAATGTGTTCTGTTGATCATCTTCCATAGGAATGAGACGTGGTATTAAACGAGATGTGGTCACGGGCGCTTCTGCTCTGTGTGTGTTCAGCTGCATATTTCAGCGTCCTGCCTGATCCTGCTGTGGCTCGGTTCTTCTGAATGCATGCGGCACACGGTGGTAACCTGGCAACCGGCACTTGCTGCTGCTCATGCACTGGAAAATTTGCAGCAGCAGAAAAGAAAGGGATGATCAGTATCTCCAAGACTGTGTGAAGGAGGGGGGTTGGGATTCGGGCAGGCGTTGTGATTTCATATAATATAAATATATACATACACATACATATATATATATATAGAAAGAGAGAGGTACATAAACCTACATGTCTATCCATCTATCACTGGGAACAGAGGTAAATAGAAAGGGCTAATTACTTTCTCAAAAGGGGTTGAATTTATATGCCATTATTTATGTTTATACATACAAATCTGTCTCTCGCTCTCTCTCTCTCTGTGTATACACACACACGTTATTAAGTATAATATTAATATATATTAAGTGCTGCATTGATATTTAGCAGGTTATTGAACTGATGATAAAAACGTGCTGATGTTCTGAAGGGTCACTTTATGTGCCGAATAAAAAAGTAATACACTGTTTTATTTTTTAATGATCGTAAGAAGGGAACACTTAAACACTTGGTTCAGTCAAACTGTTAAACAATATCAATAAATCAAGAACCACATTTTAGGAGACGCAGCCCGTTTTTAACTTCAAAACGATATGCAGTTATTGATATATTAAAGAATGAAATAAGGCTATATTTCTCGTTTGTGGCTCGTTTTAAGTCAGTAAAATAATAGAAGAGTAACAACCCGGAGCCCAAGCTGCTGATGGATGTGTGTCCTCCAGGCTCAGTCGTGGCCCATCCTGTAAAGGACAGTATAATCAGCTGGACCGTGAGAGCACAGATCATCAGGAGCCTAAAATAAGGGCTGTAATAAAGGGTTAGTGGAGCAATGAGCCACCAGGAGGGATTAGGAGTCTCTGTGTCCTGCAGGTTCTGCACTGGATGTTTGGAACAGAACATGAAGTTCTTGGAGATGATCCACAGATCTTCAGGAGTTGGCCTTGGAGCAGAGTTGTAGAGTTGGAATGGAAGTAAAAGCTGATCTCAGAGCTCCCTCCACTGGAGCTTCTGTTTCACTGCAGAAACTGAGCACAACTGATCCTCCAGCTTGGGCGTCACTGTTTCCCTCACTTCCCTTCATCTTGAAAAAGAATTCATTTGGTTTTTAGCAAAGCAGGTTCGTTCTGCACTAAACGCAGCGCCTGCAGTTCCCTCCTCATTACTGCTTCACGAACCCTGTCCTGATCGTTTATTCTTTCCTCTGTGTGGGAAGAGACACTTTGAAAGATTGCTGGAGTTTCTCTTTCAAGAGTAGGGCAGTGGAATTCTGCCCTCCAGTGGCCAAAAGGCATCACTACAACATCCACTTGGGTTCGTACTTTAAAGTGAAAGTGAAAGCGACAACCCTCGTCATTGCGAGGTCACAGCACAGCACACAGTGAACCACAACGAAACTGGACCTCTGCATTTAACCCATGCACACACGTGCAGTAGTGGACAGCTATGAAAGCGCTGGGAGCAGTGACAGGGACGGTACCTTGCTCAAGGGTACCTCATGGCAACCTACTGGTGAGGGAATCGAACCCAAAATCTTCCGATCCAGGGCAACTCCCTCAGCACTAGACCACCGCTGCCCCATTCAACTGATTTACAAACTGTGCTCGTAACACACACACACACACACACACACACACACACACACACACACACACACACACACACACACACACACACACACTCTCACTTGTTATTGTCATTGTTTTAATAATTGTGGTGAATTTCGAAACACTTTGAGATGCTTTTATAAATGATAGGTATTATTATTATTATTATTATTATTATTATTATTATTCTTAGTCTGTAGAATATATAAATGTCTAATACTACTACTAAGTAGCTTCATTTACATTTTGCCACAGTTATTGAAACACTTATTTGTTGCAAATAATAAATCATATTTAAATGAGTTCATAGTCATTCAACCCCCTGCTGCTCTGGCATGTATACACACCTACACACACAAAGCTTCACACACAGTTCAATGAACGCAGTTAATGCCATTAAGTGCAGTTACATGCAGTTAAAATAGATTCTTAAGTCTTTAATGTTCTCGTTACTCTTTCGTTACAAAAGCAGTGAGTCACCGTTTCAGCTCAGAGTCTCTCCAATAAAAACAGAAGAAAACATTTCAGGAAAACAGTCTTCACAGCAGTTTCCACTGAAACTGAACTCAGTTTCACTTTTATAGAGTTAATTTTCTGAAATCTGTGAAAGTTTGTTTATTGTTTCAGGCTGTTTTCACTGTTGGACCTCTAATTAAACTCAGTGATCGAAACAATGTGGCTTTGAGGGAGGAGACCCGATCACTTCATCTCAGACGAACAACAAATCATGAAAAACAAGTCATGAAATGAAGAGTTTATCTTGTTTTTCCTCCTTTTCTAAAGCCACACGTTCCGCACGTTCAGAAAGTGAAGATGGACTTTTATCAAGTGAAAGTGACTATCAGTCATTGCGAGCACAGTGAACCACAACCAAACACATTCTCTGTGCTTTACACACACACACACACCGTCCAGCAGGGAGAGACATATCCAGCACCCGGGGAACAGTGAAGGGGACGGTACCTTGATCAAGGGAACGTCATAGCAACCTACTGGTCCGGGATTTGAACCCACGACCTTTTGGTCCTGGGGTCTCATCCCCAAACACTAGGACCCTGCTGCTGTTCATATTTTTATTCTTATTATTATTCTTATTTTTATTTTTATTTGTATAGATTTTTTCCCCTTAATTAGTCATCACCCCATTCCTGCTGGATGATTTAAATTAAGTTTTAATGGAACTGCTTTAATTGGTTTAAACTGCTTTAATTGGTAATTCGGTTTTCTTCCAAACCTGAGATGCTGCTAGAAGATGCTCCTGCCGGCGTGGGAGGGAGGATTCGTTAATGAAGTTGAGGAGGATTAACCTGGAGGGAGGGTATAAAGATTGAGGCTAATCTGGCAGACGAGAGAGAGAGAGAGACACAGCGTCCCTCCCGAGGACACTGCACAAACTCAGCAGACCATTAAAGAAATATCGTTCATACAGACGCTGGGACGTTTCGTTGACCGTCCACATCTGGGAGAACTTTCACTGCTGGATCAAAAGGAGGAGGAACCAGGAACAGCTTTTCCAACATGACCCAGAAGAAGGTAGTGATCTAAACTGAAGTATGAGGACAGCAGAAGAGGGTCGAGCAGCAGGTTTGAAATGGGGAACCAGTAAAGATGTTTGTAAATGTATTGGTTGCTCATCGCAGGCTGCTGTGGGACTCTTAAGAAGATCACACAGGGTTAGGGTTCACATATTTACATTTTTAGATGTTTTAGGCTACTTTGTTTCTCAATATTCTTTGATCATCGAATATTAACACGTAGCTGATTACAGTCACTTTCACTTTCAGTTGAAGGTATATTTTCAAGATGGATTGATTGTTTTGAAAACAATCAATCCATCTTGAACCCACGATCAGAAGATGGGATTCGTGGGTTCAAATCCCAGACCAGTAGGTTGCCCTGACGTACTCTTGAGCAAGGTACCATCCCCGTCACTGCTCCCCGGGCGCTTACAATATGGATGGTGTGTGCGGGTAAAACGCAGAGGTGTAACTTGGTCATGGTTCACTGTGTGCTGTGCACTCACAATGACAAGATTAGTCATGTTCACTTCACTTTCACTTTATTTACTTATTACACATGTCCAGATTTTAGTTTGAACAGCCAATCAGAAATGTGATGAGGACAGAAGCCTTTTCAGCCTGGTTCTACACTCCTGTAGAGGAGCTGGACTCAATGTGCACCATTTCCAAAACCAAACCCATTTATTTATTTATTTGTTTGTTTATTTATTTGTTTGTTTATTGTGTTTGGCAGAAAGAACAACTTTCCCACTGCTGTTTTTTCTGCCGCTGTATTTTGGTATTTTCTGCACTGGCTGCTGTCCCGAGAGTCACGGATCCATCAGTGAACGAGTCTTTAGAACCTTTATTTAGTGCATGTTAATCTCATAATTGGATTTTTTTTTTATTCATTATGCTTCGTTACCCAACTGGGAGCCTAAAATCGAATCTTCTCAGGCAGGATAATTTTTAACCCTATTAGACAGATTCCAGGCTTTTCAAAGCTGTAGATGAAGAGTTTTGCAGAATTTAATCTGGGGATTAAAACATTTTGAAAAGGGAAAATTTGAAGAATGATTTTAAGCAATAAAACTGTTCAAATGAACAGCTTAAGGGCCAGCGGCGGTCTAGGGTTTAGGGACGAGGCTCCAGGATCCGAAGGTCGTGGGTTCGAATCCCAGACCAGTAGGTCGCCCCGAGCTACCCTTGAGCAAGGTACCGTCCCCATCACTGCTTCCCGGGGTCTTTCAATAGCTACCCCCCGCTGCATGTGTGTGTGGGTGAAATGCAGAGGTGTAATGTGGTTGTGGTCCACTGTGTGCTGTGCCGTGTTTCACAATGACAAGAATAGTCACTTTCACTTTAAACCAGTTGAACTGTTACTCTTCCTTTGGTCACAGGTGGCGCCAACAGTCACCACCGTGGCTGGAAATCTGCCTCCGAGCTATGAGGAGGCAAATGCAGGTGAGAAGCTTCATAATGAAAAATGTTCTTTAAACACTTGACGTATCAGGAGACGATGAATGGAAAGAAAAGACGGAGTTGCTGAGACGTTAGATGCTGAATAAATAAACATTTGTTTTTTTGACTTTGTGTAGGATGTCCAAGCTACTGTTATGCTGATGGGTCGTTTTCCTGGGAGGACAAAAACATCAGACGTGTCTTTATCCGCAAGGTACTGATTAGAACAATAACTGGAGAATAAACGGCCATTAAAGAGGAATAAACTGGGCGCACAGTCGGTGGACTCTGAACTTCGTGTTGTTGCAGGTTTACTCCATCCTGATACTCCAGCTGTTGATCACGTTGGCCGTCGTGGCGTTTTTCACCTTCTCGTAAGCAAATCTTGTGTAGTGTAGAAGAAAATATCTGTACCTCATTCATATTTATAGTATGTAGAATAAAAGAAGTGTTTACGTTTATGCACACAAATAAACATTACAATAATAATGATTAAAATTAGAGTAAACTCATTTGCATATCCCAGTTTATTGTGAAGACATTGTCCTCTCCTGGTCTGCTCATTGTGTCCATTGTGGACGTTTTCCTCTTGATTCCTGTCCAAATGAGACTTTGTCCCTCTTGTTTTCAGAGCACCAGCCAGGTTCTACATTCAGACTCATCCTGGACTTTATTCTCTAAGCAAGTAAGAAACATCTCAACAGATTTATAGAACACAAACACTGGCCAATTTATCAGAAACACCCACTGTTCTCACAGGTCCCAGTTCACAGACTGGTCAGTTCATTAAGTCATCATTTAATAATAAAACAATACGACCAATAATAATCTTCTTCTTTTTCTTTCGGCTGCTCCTGTTTAGGGGTCGCCACAGCGGATCAACTAATACTCCCAATAATATTAATATAATATTATTATTATTAATAATAATAATAATATTAATAATAATAATAATAATAACAACAATCAGCATTTATGGAGCACATTTCATGCATTTAGCGACAACATGCTTTACATTTTGCAACAATTATGTAAAAAATGAAGTTCATTGCTGTAAATGACTACACTGGGAAAACTGACTTAAAACTGACTGGTGCAGCGGTGGGCTACTGGTGAGGGAGTCGCCCCGGATTGGAAGATTGTGGGTTCGATTCTCTCACCAGTAGGTTGCCCTGAGATACCCTTGAGCAAGGTACTGTCCCCATCCCTGCTCCCAGGGCACTTCAATAGCTGCTCCCTGCTGGATGGTGTGTGTGTGGGTGAACCCAGAGGTTGGCTTTCATTGTGTTGTGACAAGGGTAGTCACTTTCACTTTCAATGGTGAAAGTATTTTTAATTTAATTAAAATCTATAAAGAAAATGTCTATCAGCTGTCGGCGCGAGTTCTAACGTGAAGGGAATGGAACAGTGACGGCAGAAAGCTCTGCTGGATGAATAGGTGGTTACCTGATGGACATCTTCTGTGTGTTCTGGTGTGACCCGATCCTCACACTGGGACTACACCGGGTTCGGACCCAAGAGCAGCACCTGAAGCTGTAGCTCCAGAAATACTGGAGTGGAACTGGAGATACAACAATAAACCCTAAAACGGGGTTTTAATATCACGTGTTTGTGCTTGTGACGTTTTCTTTTCTTCTTCTTTTCTTGTGCACGTGAGGCGTAGCGTCAGTCAACACAGCAAGCCGAAGCGTCTGTGTCGGTCCGAGTAAACCCGGGGAGCTTTACCAAAATTACCGGCAGCGCTGTTAAAATGACCCAGCAAGGCCACGCCGGTGTGTTTTGTTTATAAAGGGGAGGAGTCAGCTGGATGGAATCACTCCTGATTACCGAGCCTGACTCGCAGCGGTCTGGCGCCCCCTAGCGCGCTGGCGGGGACGGGCTCTTACACTACAATGATCAAATATATCATTTAAACCAGCTCACCGCTGCTTTTCCCTCACCTGTCAGAGGTGTTGTAGTTTACAGGTGGAGGTGAACATGAATGTATTTCACACCACACATGATGATTGTCTTTGTTTTTTTATAGTTTACTGTTTCTTGGAACGTATATGACGTTATCCTGCTGCGACAATGTGAGGTAATTATTTATTTTAATGTGCTGCTTTTTTTACATTGATAAACAGAAATAAACAGATCAATCCAGAGTGGTTTGGTTCTGGTTCTACCCAGTGTTGGTGAACGGAACTGGACGTCCCATATCTGTGCATCTTCTGTCCCCCAGTGAGGCTCCCCGTGTCTCTGTGTGTCTCTGTGTGTCTCTGAGTGTCTCTGAGTGTCTCTGAGTGTCTCTGTGTGTCTCCGAGTGTCTCTGAGTGTCTCTGTGTGTCTCTGAGTGTCTCTGAGTGTCTCTGTGTGTCTCTGGAGTGTCCTTGGAGTGTCTCCTGTGTCTCTGTGTGTCTCTGGGAGTGTCTCTGAGTGTCTCTGTGTGTGTCTCCTGTGTGTCTCTTGGAGTGTCTCTGTGTCTCTGTGTGTCTCCGATGTCTCTGGAGTGTTCTGTGTCTCTCTGTGTGTCTCTGGAGTGTCTCTGGACGGTGGATGGTAAAATAGTCCATCTGAACTAATCTCTGTCTTCGTCCTCCACCATGAACGGGTTCAGTTTTAGTCCAGAATCTTCTCCAGAACTAAAACAACGCCTCAGACATCAGACAGCTGTCTCCACCACCAGCTCATGTCTGTGAGGGACACTCAGATGTCCGGTTCCATTCACACACACTGGGAATGAATGTTCCCTTTAACCTACAGCACTGGTCCTTCTGTCTCTGTTACAGGAGGCAGTTTCCATGGAATCTGATTCTGCTGAGCATCTTTGTGAGTCACTTTTAAGTCCACACTCTTTCATTGCTGTGATTTGTTTGTATTTTGCACTGCTATTACTTTGTTCGTTTTGTTTCTTTTCCACGACTTGAAGACTCTCTGCATGGCCTGCATGCTGGGATTTGTTTCAAGGTAAAAAATGTAAAACTACGTCAGCATCTTTCCTCACTCTCCATCCTGAAGCACATGAATTACAGTAATGAGGATGAATTATTAAGCACATATATTAATAAATAATATTAATTAACATTAGTATTTATGTATTACTACTAAATACATTTATGATTATAGTTCACTGTTATTATTAGCATTCACATTATTATGTGAATAAGCTTTATTATTGTGATAAAATGCAATGCACATATCCAGAATCAGAAGTCATTTTATTCGAGTGTTAGAAAAAGGAAAAAAGCATGACTGATCATTTCCAAAGTAACCGTGAAGACAAGAAGATTCAGAAAATGATTAAAAACCTCTTTGGTTTGAGAAAGTCTCCACCACAGAGACCCCGCCCAGGTCTGTACAGATGAAGAATCTAAGATTAGACACCCGGTTATTCCACATGCAATAATAATACAATAATAATAACAACAACAAAAACAATACTAATGTAAGAAGATGAAATAATATAATGACTCTTTCAATGTAGGAAACAATTTACCAGAACACAAAAAGGAGTGTATAAAATGAAGAGAATGAAATAATCAGAACAAGGAAATAAAGGGCCACCAGGTTTGGTGTAAGAATGACAAGCTCTCCATTAAAGAGTCAGCTGGTGAAGATATGAGGTTTTGTTCCCCATCTTATCTTGTAGCTACTACAACACTAAGTCCGTGTTCCTGTGCCTGGGCATCACTGTGGTGGTGTGTCTGTGTGTGACCATCTTCAGCTTCCAGAGTTCGGTGAGTGTTCGGTCCCGAGGGTGGGGATTGGGTGGCAGGTTATAGTAAAGTGCAAGGAAGTGAGTTTGAATCCTGGACCAGTAGGTCACCCTGAGGTTCCCTTGATTGAGTTACTGTCCCCATCACTGCTCCCTGGGTGCTGGATATGTCTGCCCCCTGCTGGACGTGTGTGTGTTAAAACAGAGGATGAGTTTGGTTGTGGTTCATTGGTTCACAATGACAGACAGTCACTTGCACTTCACTTTCACATAGCTTTTTCTTCCCTTCCTAAGCCGCCCTTTGTTACCGTGGAACATTCTTTGGAGAAGCGCTCTATATTTAAACCCGTGTTCCTTTGTTGGTCGCCTCCCTAGGTGGACATCACCTCATTCCAGGGCGTTCTGTTTACCCTCTGCATGGTCATGCTCTGCTGCGCGCTGGTGATGGGATTCGTAGTCCCGTTTGGATACGTAAGTGTTCCAAAAATAACAAACTGGGCCACAACCTGGCCAGAACCTTTTTAGACGGTTATAAACCGACATTCCTGCCCGCAAGCTCCCCTTTAGGTCATCAGGGCAGCTGGATCCTCCAGTGCCAGCGTGAGAGTCAACTGGATCGAGGCTCTTACACCGAAGCGTGTTAATCACTGTTGAGTGTCATCGTTTGTTGATTTCAACTAATATCACTCTTTTCCACAGGTGCCCTGGTTGCATGCAATCTATGGGATCGTAGGAGCAATTGTCTTCACCATGGTAAGGACAGAACTCTCTAGAGGGGATTAGTGTTTGAAGATTATTCGTTTTATTTTTATCTTCAGCTCAGACCCTAAAAACTCTTGAAGGGACAGCGGAGCATTAACGCTGACAGTTTGTATATTCACTACCACCACCGTTATTCTTCAGCACAGCCTCAACTCTCTTAGAACAGCTTGTTTCTTTGTTGCCTTCAGAGCACTTATCCAGGTTTAAGATGTCCTGAAGCTCTTTCTTGGACGCTGCTGTTTTCTCATGTTGAGATGATCCCACACTGCTTCCGAAACTGCTCAGGTACAGAGACTGGACTGAAAATGAGAGACAACAACACTGTCCTTCAGGAAGATCTGGAGAACTGCTCAGGTACAGAGACTGACTGAACAGCTTATATTTAACAACACTGTCCTTCAGAAGATCTGGAGAACTGCTCAGGTACAGAGACTGGACTGAACATGAGAGACAACAACATCGTCCTTCAGGAAGATCTGGAGAACTGCTCAGGTACCAGAGACTGGACTGAACATGAGAGACAACAACACTGTCCTTCAGGAAGATCTGGAGAAAGGTTCCTCACAAGGACATTAGAAATATAAGAGGAAGCACAAAATGAAGAAATGAGGGATCAAGACTGGCGGAGAATTTCACTTTGAGTTTCGGTGCTTACATTAGTGTGCGCTGTAAGTGAGGCACTTTAGTTGCACCAATAGCTGTGAGGGCTTTCGGACAGCGGTCGCCTGGTGGTTAGGGAATAGGCCACAGGATCAGAAGGTCATGGGATCAAATCCCAGACCAGTAGGTTACTCTGAGGTTCCCTTGATCAAGGTACCGTCTCCACTGTTGCTCCCTGGTGCTGCATATGTCTGCCCCCTGCTGGACGGTGTGTGTGGGTTAAATACAGAGGATGCCTTTGTAAGGGGGTGGTGGTCTAGTGGTAGGATACTGGTCTATGAAAGAGATTGCAGGTTTGAATCCCACCTGCAGCACCACCACCACCGGGTTCTTGAGCAAAACCCTGAACCTGATGTTGCTCCAGAGACTGTCCCTGTAAATAGGAAATGGATGGTTTGCTGTGTGCTATGTTTTCACAATGACAAATAGTCACTTTCACTTTCCTGCAGTTCCTGGCATTTGACACTCAGCTGCTGATGGGAAGCAAGCAGTACTCTGTGAGCCCTGAGGACTACATCTTCGCTACGCTGAGTCTCTACCTGGACGTTGTCTACCTCTTCACCTTTCTGCTGCAGCTTTTCGGCGAAGGGAGGGAATAATCTGTAATCCTGGGAAGAGCACGGCGCTCACAGAACGTTCCTCTGAGAAAACTGAAAAAACTCATTCAAACTCTACCCAACATCCAACTGATGGCTCCAGGTCCCAGAGACGTCATGTTCTGTCCTCTCAGTCATCTCTGTGGGTCAACAGTATTCTAGGACTTTCTCATCGCTTGGCCTCTTCCAGCTCACGCACTTGCTGAATGTGTTGCTTGAAGCTTTTAAGGTGCGATTTAGCGAATCGTTCAAAGACTGTTTATTTTTTGTGGAACGTGTAGAAACATGTTTGAAATCTTCTAACATTTATAAATGCGTTTAAAAGCAATGCTATTAATGAAGACCGTAAGTCTGTTCACAAGAGTAAATGACCTTTTGACCCAAGTGGACACGTACATTTATTCCATTTATGACCTGTTGTGAAAGTGAAAATGAAAGTGAAGAGTCATTCTACAAAATACTCACAGCTCTGTCTTAGTACCACATAATATTTCTGTTCAAAGGAGTTTTTAGCAGCCCAGAGAAGATTACCGGACCTACTGTCCTGGTACAGCCCGGTTCTTGATGCCAGGCTCGTTAGCAGTTTCAGTTTGTTCCCAAAATGTGTTCATTGCAACAACAATGAGCTGCATAAGGAGCCGGTTCTTCAAGATCTGTCCAAAAGCTGCGTCCTCAGTCCGCTCACTTACAGGACAAATCTTTTCAGGTAAAATGTCCAAAGTGTCCATTTGATTTCAGTCTTATTTGGATCATTTATGGCCTCCTCGACCTGCTAACAGACTGTTTTAATAAAACAACTGGATCTTCTCTGTTCGAATAAATGTTTTTTTGACCTTCAAAGCTCAGAAATGATTAGAAAGCCATTTGAGTTGATTCTGTTTGCAGGACTTTAAAGGCCTACAGCTTTCTTTAAACTGCTGGCGCTTCAGTGCAGTCCGCTCTGGGTAGAACTAACACGCCTCCTGGTGCCACCTAGTGGTCGCTGGAGTTGTTGCTAAGTGAGGAGACCAGAGAAAACTAATGGAGACCTAACTGTCCGTTGCAAAACATTATTTAAAGAAAAGAAGTTTCTACTGTTGTTGTTAAACTACTTAAAGTTAAATCGTATATAAACAGCCAGGAGAAGGAGAAGCATTTGAGTTAACCATTGACTACAAACTACAAATACTTAAATACTTCTAGTACTTAAGTTTCAGATAAAATACTCACAAAAATCGTGAACATTTTCATTTTATTATATTATACATTACTACATTTTTGAGCAGCTTGTTCTGATTAGGGTCGCGAGCGGTGCTGGAGTCTCAGGTGTGAAAGACAGAGACATCCCTGGACAGGACGCCTGTCCATCACAGGGCAGAGACACACACACACACACACACACACACACACACTGAGGGGATAATTTAGCGTCTCCAGTCCTACTGACGTGCATGTTTTTGGGGAGAGGAAACCGGAGCTCCCGAAGGAAACACACACACAGACATGGGGACATCATGTCCACTCCAATCAGAAAGGACCTGGACCGTCCCACCTGGGAATCAGACCCAGGACCTTCTCGCTGTAAGGAGATCCATTTAAATCCATTTAAAAGTTTAAAAAAAATGATTGCAAGCAGCCTTTTATCTCAGGATCATGAGCGACAGCAATATTTAGGTATTTTCTTACATTTAAAATGAATTTTTTTTTATTTAAATGTTAAGTTTTGCATGCATTTGCACATGGTGACAAAGGAGACGTGCCTGTTTCACAATTAAAAACACTTTTATTAAAAAAAGAGAAAATTCAACAGATAAAATTCCAAAAAGAGTAAAACCAAGATTTCTTTCAACAAATAAAAAAAAACAACAAACAAAAAACAGAAAAACTGGAAAAACAAATCTGTGGCACAGGAAGACAAACTCACCGGCTAGCTACACCGGCTAAAGTCCTAGCAAAAACCAACAACATCAAAACTGCTGAAGCTCCTGCAAACTGTACAAAATGAGTTCTTTTATAAATAAGGAACATTTTCTAAAGCAGTTCAAGAGACAAGCCAAGCCACCAGTCAACAACCCAACGCTGGACCGACCCGCCGAATTCAGAGTTTATGGACGGTTAACGAGGGACGAACGTCTTAATCTCTCGGCCCAATACAACTAAGCTGAAGAGACTCCAGTTCGTGAAATTATATCGATTCCAGATTTCACAGAAATTGCATATTTGTGTGATTTACCAAAACATCACATTTAAACTGTTATAAATCACCCTGTTGCTTCAGCTACCTTTAATATGCATATCACTCCTTCCATCCGAACCACCCTCAGCCTTTCATGACTTAAATCCACAAAAACATTCACAAATCAAGTGCTAGATATTTTTGCGGCCACTTGGGCGATTTTTCTGTGCCCGCTTTTGAGAATTTTAATGTCATTTTATTTCAGAAACCTGGAGCTGGAGCAACCCTGCGGTGCAGCTTCATGTCAGGTGTCGTGTGTCAGGTTTACAGCACTGCAAGGCAAACACCTACACCAGCGTTCATGAAGGTATATTCCAAAGTCAGGTGTCCTAAAGGCTGCCTTCGACTACTCTAATGTCATTGAATTTGAAGGTTTATGTCAGGTGTCAAGTGTCAGGTGTCGCTTCACAACATTTTACACATAAACCTACACAAACATTCATGAAGGCTAATTCCAACCAAAGTCAGTGATCGAAGATCAGCATTTAACAGATGCTCTTATCCAGAGCGTACAGGGACAGTCCCCCCTGGAGACACTCAGGGTTCAGGGTCTCAGGGACCCAGTGGTGGTAGTGCTGGAGGTGGGATTCAAACCTGGGCCAAAGGTCCATAGGCAAGTATCCACCACTAGACCACCAGCACCCTCATTTCACTTCAGTCCTGTGGTTTTACGTCAGGTGTCATGCGTCAGGTGGTGGTTTAGAGCATCTATAAAGGCTTGTTCCAAACAAAGTCATGCGTCATAAGGCGGCCTTAGACTACTCTAAAGTCATGAACGCTGCCCTACTCACATCTCTAGGCCACATGGTCCACAGTACAGTACTAGGAACTTAAGGCATGTTGTATTTCACACATGTGTGTGTTTTTATGTACAGGACACCCAACTAATGTCCAGCGAGGACCAACGAGGCAGGTTCACACAGCCTGGACTGTAAAGACATCAAGGCTTTTAGTTTCGAGGCATAAACCTCCTTCAATTTCTCGAGGCACATTTTCAAACTCTGAATTCCGCAGGTTCGAGTCGGGATTTGTCTCCGGCGTTCTGGTTTGCTTGACTTTCATCTTCTGAACCGCCTGAACGTCCCGTTATAGCAGCCAAACGTTTTGAAACTATGAAATAAAGCGTAGAAAAAGGCAAGAACCACAAGAAAACGTCTGCGCTTTTCCAACCTCCTCTCAGCAGGCGAACAAAAGTGAGGTTTCCAGACGAGAGGAAGGTTCCCAAAATCTCCCATAATTAGGTCCTTCAGAGCCGTCCCCAGTGTGTGTGAATGGAACCGGACGTCTGCATGTCCCTCACAGAGTGTCTGAGACTGTGTTTTAGTTTGGACAAGATTCTGGACTAAAACTGAACCCGTTCATGGTGGAGGGACACGACGGACAGTGATTTAGTTCAGATGGACTATTTCACCATCATCACCGCCACATCTGGGACGTCTGGTTTCATTTTTGCACCTCAGGGAAGAAATCTGAAACACCAATCCCACAGTTCACACTGAATTATGGGACAATTTGGACTCAACGTCCTGAGACGATAATGAGTCGCCTCAGGTAATTAGAACCTCTATGTTGTAGAATATGTCATAATCATGAATGGGTGGACAGCGGGCCAGATGGAAGAGACAAAAGACAAGAGTCAGTCCAGAACCTGTGACCATATATTTTTGATCAACGTCAGATTATAAAAGAATCTGGTTCTGCCTCTTCCTTCTGCGCAGTCATGACCTACACCCTTCAAATCTCATCGTTTTAAATAATCTCAGATAATTTACACATTTCAATATCGCATCTGACAGTGGAAAAATAAATAACAAAGACAAAAAAAAACAAAAAAAACCAACACTGTGATGTAACAACTTGTCATTTCATAGTTTCAAAACTATATTTCATGTTTTTGGATTTGTAGTGACGACTGATACATTGATCATATTGGATGAGAAAACCCATATTCTTTCCTTCATGAGGTGAACTGCATGTGTTAACCTGTGACATTTGTTTAGTATTGTATGTACAAGCCATAAAACCATTACATCACACCGACACAGAACGTAAAAGAGATGGAGAGAAGAGAAGATCGGAGAAAAAGAGAAAAACTACTGGTCAGGACCCAGTTTCTTAAAAAAAGCATCTTAGTGTTTCAGGTCGGCTTTTCCCAAAAACCATAACAAACTTACAAACAGCGCCATCCTCTGGAGAACCCCTCACTGAAGATAATCTGGAGGAAACATTTCACCCATTTTCCAAATTCCAGCAGAATGAAGTGCTTAAGATGTAAACAAAGTCATCCAGAGTGGATCCTGTGTGAGTCCGAAACCGTCCCCGGTGTGTGTGAACGGAACCGGACGTCTGAACGTCCCTCACAGACATGAAGTGGTGGTGAAGACGCTGTCTGATGCCTGGGACATTGTTTAACACGAGCTTGGAGAAGATTTTGGACTAAACCCACGGGTTTGGAGAGAAAATAAATGTCTGAGATGTCTGGTTCCGTTCACCCCCACTGTAGAACCTGAACCCATTTCACACCACACTTTGTTTTCATCTCAATCACCACTGATTTGGTGAATTCCTTCAAGATCTGACGTCTCTTTCCTGCTCTCCGAGCGCCTGAATGGACAAATTGCTTTGCATGGCTTTATCGTCTTTGGTAACAGATACAAAAATTAAAAAAATGTTTGTGGTTCAGAGCAAGTCTTCAAAAATACAAGCCAGAAAACTCCCTCAGGAACTTAAATGGATGATTCCTTAATAAAAGTGAGCACGAAGGACCTTCTTGAGGTTGAAGGAACCTGATATTTCTCCCTGGTTGTCTTTTATAAGAGCTTTTCTCTCACATCACTACTGACTTGGGTGTTGTTCTTTTATGAACATAAAGCTTGAGGTTTCCACCACAAATGGAAGCTGATGGATGGTATTTACACTCAACACAGGATCAGCCCCAGCACTGCGCTCCAGGAACCAGGAACGTATCTTATGACTCTAAAGTTTGTCGTGGCAAAGCGATACCCTTGTTGAACAACAAGGGGGCGCTCCACAGCCAGGCACGTCCAAGCTATCTTTTATAGCCAGTGTCCTTCCGTCCAGCTCCAATAAACAAACAGAAGCGTTTAAAACTTTGGGATCAACGCTTTTAATTTAAACTGATCCTTGGTATGGAGTAATAAAATGATTCTAATAAAGCTTCACACATTTCCCATCGTTGGTGGGAAGCCGTACGACATTAAGAAACATTAGATGAGTTCAGAATGAGGTGCGATTTGAAAGAATGGACAAAGGACGTGACAACTGAGAGAAGTCCATCAGAAAGGCCGAGGACTGTAATCCCTGCATGTCTTTATGGCAGTGAAAGCGGAGAGGACCTTCTGCTTGGGTTAGAAGAACCTCCTCTGGCGAGCGTCTTTAACGCCCCAAATGTCCCTTAAAACACGTTATCAATGGACGGAGAGACACGTCTGTGAATGAGACGGTGCTTGTGATTTCATAAATGCGTCTCTGGACGTACAGAGTAAGCCCTTGGATGGTGATTAGACTTTATAATGAAGGTGGTGAGAGCAGAACTTTGAGGGAAATAACCTACATACACTCTTCAGAAAGATTAATTATGAAGCTCTTAATGAAATGTGAGTGTGAAGAACCTCCAGAGATATAAAGAACCTTCTAGAACACTCAATGGTTCCTCCAAAAGTCATACATAATGTGGAGACTCGGTAAACTGGCACAATCATCCAAGGATTGGGAAAGTGGGCTCATGCAGAATGAGTGGGGCATCGGAGGGATTGCAGGAGTACGTGGGGGGGTATATGGGTGGGTTTGTGGGGTGTTTAATTGTTGGGGGGATTTGGGCGGGTTTGTTGGGGTTATACAGGTGGGTTCAGGCAGAGGTTTGGGGGTGTATGTTGGTGGGTGTTATATAGGTGGGTTTGTGGGGTATATGGGTGGGTTTGGGTTGTATATGGGTGGGGTAGGGTATAATTGGGTGGGTTTGTGGGGTATATGGGTGGGGTAGGTTATAATTGGGTGGGTTTGTGGGGTATATGGGTGGGGTAGGTTATAACTGGGTGGGTTTGTGGGGTAAATGGGTGGGTTTGGGGATTAAGTATGTGGGTTTGTGGGGTATACGGGTGAGTTTTGGGGAGGTATATGTTAGGGGGCAGGGGGATATATAGGTGGGCTTCAGAGGGTATACATGGGTGGGGTATATGGGTGTGCTTAAGAGGGTGTAAACAGGGGGTGTAGGGTATATTTGGGCGGGTTTGTGGGGGGTGTATATGGGTGGGGTTAATAAAATAGTAAAAATGTTCCTCAAACTCATGCATTTGATTCTTGAGGAAGTTCTTTAGGGAACCAAATGCTACAGATCCTATGAATTTGGGGAAAAGTGAGGTAACACTGCCCTAGAAGTTCCTTTCCTACAACTAGAAGATCCTAATCTACTCGAGAAAACACTAAACTGCCCAAATGTGACGTCCCAGCCAAACGTTCCACTGAAAGAACAGAAACATAAGAGACGTGATGAAAAAGGACAACGAGACAGAAAGAAGAAAGCAGCACTGCAGGAACTAAATCAAACATCAAACCCCCGACCCTTCAGCTCCTTCTAACTGAAGAACCGCTGCTGAACATCTGAAGAAGATCTTTCTGATTCTCTTCCGCGCACCGTTAACGAATGAACCCAGCACCGACATTTTACTCCTCTTTTTCTCTGATGAGCACAGGGGACACATCACCTGAGGAGGCTGTTTCATCCCAGGCGTACTCCGTCCTCATGGCGAGAGACGAGCACAAGCACCTCAGAAACAAACGCACACGCGTTTCAGAATAATACTATAAGGTGGTTCTAGACGGGCGATGCGAAGGTCTTGCTCTGATATACAAGGTCTTTGGGCCAATATTCAACTCAAACCACTTAAAGTCACTTCTTTCTTCACAGGGATTTACTGAGAATCCACCCAAACACAGGAGAAGGTCTTAAAGATTCCTTCTGGATTTTAGGTTCTCTGAAATTCGAGTTTTGGGTGGAAAACCAGACCTTCCTTTAAAAGGACGCCGTCAGAGTTGGTGAAGAGACACATGAGGGCTGCTGTCTATTGATGGAACCCTCTGCAACAGTTTGCAAGACGTTTTCGTTTTCTTTATTTTTTCTTCAAATCCTCCAAACAAATTTTGGAGAGAAAAAGGCTGAAGCTCTGCTGCAGAGCTGTACGTTGAGGACGCTCCACTTCTCCTCCGCGGATTAAAGGGTCAAAAAGTCGTGTGTTTGTGAGGTCGCTCGTTAATAAAAGTTAATTCATTGAAATTTTATTAAATGGGTTTTCTTTACTTTTTGACCCAAACAAGTGACCTAAAGTTCTGACGCCGAAATAAAAGGTCGTTTTGCATCTTTGAAATTGAACATTTATAAAAAACAAAGCTCTTCTAAACTAAAATTTCCTCCAAATTTTCTTAAATAAATAACATGATTGTCTGATGCATTCTTCAAATGAAATAAATTACATGGAGTTATTAAATTGATATAATCACAATTTTTGATACACTTTTTTTATCTTTATGAGATGAAGAAGTGGCTTTAAATGGTTTAATTCCAACCAAAAAAAAAGTTTTCAAAAAATTGCAAAAAATTAAAAACTAGGACAAATAAAAAGCATCGTTC
The DNA here is from genome assembly GCA_017165825.1 of Hepsetus odoe. Taxonomy (NCBI): domain Eukaryota; kingdom Metazoa; phylum Chordata; class Actinopteri; order Characiformes; family Hepsetidae; genus Hepsetus; species Hepsetus odoe. The sequence goes on from CM029393.1 coordinate 10,997,575, forward strand.
TGTACAAAAATATCTCGCTGCTGAATGAAAAAATGAACAAATATAGAAAATAAAGGCTTGCATATTTTACAAAAAAGAGAAAGACAGAATAATAAAGACACATCGTGTTGGAACTTTCTTTTTTACCTCCTTCGGTTCTCCAGAATTATTTCTTTAAAAAAATTTGCTTTTTACGTGCACAAAGAAAACACACCGTGTCTTTTTTCTTTTTTTTTTCTTTTTACCTTTTTATGAATAATCATTGTCACTTTTTAGTTTTTTTTGTTTTGTTATCAAAATAGATCAAAGCTCCTTCTCTAAAATCCCCCACCTTTGGTTGAGCGACTCTCGAAGAGCCGAGCGAAAAGATGAGTGAAGAGTTTGTCATCCGTGTTTGTTTCTGGTACTGAACACCAGTGGAAACCCGACTTTTCCTGGAGAGATTTCTGTCGTCCACGGCAACAAGTACCATTCACTCCTTGTCTGGGAGGAAACAACAATGGTTAGATAAACCATCGCCTGGGTTTAATTTACTCTAGATCAGCTAAACCATCGCCTGGGTTTAATTGACTCTAGATCAGATAAACCATCGCCTGGGTTTAATTGACTCTAGATCAGATAAACCATCGCCTGCGTTTAATTTACTCTAGATCAAATAAACCATCGACTGGGTTTGATTTACTCTAGATCAGCTAAACCATCGCCATGGTTTAATCTATTATAGATCAGCTAAACCATCACCTGGGTGTAATTTACTCTAGAGCGGATAAACCATCGCCTGCGTTTAATTTACTCTTGATCAGATAAACCATCACCTGGGTGTAATTTACTTTAGATCAGATAAACCATCGCCATAGTTTAATTTACTCTAGATCAAATAAATCATAGACTGGGTTTAATTTACTCTAGAGCGGATAAACCATCGCCTAGGTTAAATTTACTCTAGATCAGATTATCTAGATCAGAGAAACCATCGCCTGCGTTTAATTTACTCTTGATCAGATAAACCATTGCCTGGGTTTATTTTACTCTAGAGCAGATAAACCATCACCATGGTTTAATTTACTCTAGATCAAATAAACCATCACCTGGGTTTAATTTACTCTAGATCAGCTAAACCATCGCCTGGGTTTAATTTACTCTAGAGCAGATAAACCATCACCTGGGTTGAATTTACTCTAGAGCAGATAAACCATCGCCTGGGTTTAATTTACTCTAGATCAGATAAACCATCGCCTGGGTTTAATTTACTCTAGATCAGATAAACCATCTGCTGGGTTTAGTTTATTCTAGATAAGATAAACCATCGCCTGGGTTTAATTTACTCTAGAGCAGATAAACCATCGCCTGGGTTTAATTTACTCTAGATCAGCTAAACCATCGCCTAGGTTTAATTGACTCTAGATCAGATAAACCATCGCCTGCGTTTAATTTACTCTAGATCAAATAAACCATCGACTGGGTTTGATTTACTCTAGATCAGCTAAACCATCGCCTGGGTTTAATTTACTCTCCCTGGATCTTCTCCGGCCTGGTTTTTTACCTGATCTTCATTTGCTGTGCTGGTAGGAGTAGTTAGTGTGTTCTGCTGGAGTCTCCATGGGAACCTGCTGCTGCTGTCCACTGTTTTCCTGCAAACACATGCACAAAGTTCAGCCCCGTGAGGTCAAAACGGACGTCGGCGCGAGAGCTCGGGAGTGTCTTACCTCTACTGTGACACTAGAGGGAGGCACTGGGGTGAACTGTGGGATGTAGGTCCCCTGCATGGTCGTGTTTGCAGGCATGTACTGTGGACAGAATACAAAACAGCGCTTTATGACACATTGGGTGATTATTAAAGAATCACTCCAGACTGCTCCTGATTAAACTCAAAGAATTCTGAAGCTTTTTTTTTATTCTTTCAAAAGGTCCAAGATTTTTGACTTTAATTCCATTTTAAATACTTTTATACACAAATCATTTCAAAATGTTCTGTATGAGGGACGGTGTGTCTGTTCTTGGTGTGAAGGTGCACCTGCTGTGTAATTTTGTTGCGCTGAGTTATAAAGACACCGGGGCAGCGGTGTTCTAGTGGTGAGGGAGTTCCCCCGCATCGGAAGATTGTGGGTTCGATTCCCTCACCAGTAGGTTGCCCAGAGGTACCCTTGAGCAAGGTACTGTCCCTCCTCGGAAAAGTGTCAAATGAGTCTATCTGGAAAGGAGGAGGTTCAGAAAGAGACGGGGACAGGACGCACCGTGCCGGCGCTCCCCAGGGACAGGTGGCTGAGCTGCTGGGTGAGCGGACCCATCATAGAGGCAGGCTGGATGGACATGGCGTGGTCCATAGCAGGGGTCAAAACAGTCCCCTAGAAAAAGAGGGCGAGTTTAAATTTTCACCTTTCCCACAAACAGCCAGTCTCTCAAGAGGACAATGAAGATGTCCAGCTTGTCCTGAAGACCAAAGAGACGCTGATTGAGACGCTGTCTTCCCCTTCTCTCGCTCTCTCCCTCACTCCCTCCCTACCTTGTTCCCTTATTTACTGCTCACTCCCTTCCTTACATCCTTCCCATCCTCGCTCCCTTACTCCCTGATTCAACCCTTCTTAATTCCTTTCCTCACTCACTCCCTCCCTTCCCTACTTCCTTCCTCTCTCCTCCCTCACTTGTTCCCTTGCTCCAGCTCTTCACTTCCCTTCCTCTCTCACTCCCTTCTGTACTTCCTTCCTTCCTTCCTCCCTCCCTCACTCTCTCTCTCTCTCTGTCACCCTTACTTCCTCTTTTCCGTTCTCAACCCTCACCTCTCTACCTCCCTTGCTCCCTACCTCCTTCTCTCCCTCTCTTCCTGCCACTCCTCAGTTCAACTCCCCTCCCTGACAATCTCCCACGTGCTTCCTCACTTCCTCTCCCTTCTTGCCCGTTTACTCCCTTCCCCCCTCCTTCTTTTCCTGCTGCTCTCTCGCTCCTTCACTTCCTTCCTGCCTTGCTGGCCCGCTCCCTCATGTTTGCAGAATTCCCCACAAGGGGGAGCTATTCACCCTTAAACGCTTTCTATTCTTTAAAAGAGCAGCTGTGCATCAGTGACCTTCAGTCACACTTTTAAACGGCAATCGAGACGCAAAAGAACCGCATAAAGAACCACGTCTCAAACTGAGGTTAGTGTCACTAAAGAACCCATTAAAGACTTGAATGACCTTAAAAAAAAGACCTTAAAATCTAAGGGTTTGTTTTTCCAACGTAACCCTTCCTGGATGTTCATGAAATTTCAGAACGTTTCAAAAGGGAGCCGTTCTTTAAGAGTTGCCTGATGTGGTTCTCCCATGAACATCACTTAAAGAACCTTTTCAGGAACTTCATTTTTAAGAGGAAAAGCAAAAAGTATTAAACTTCAATGAAGGGCCCAAACTCACACTTACTGTCGGCTGCATGAGGTACGACTGATGATGCATCCAGGAGGGACTGTGAACCTGCAGCCGGAGAGAAAGAGAGACGGATTAGCCGGAAGGACAGGGAAGTAAAAGAGAAACCACGTCCAGAGAGCATGCTTTTGAGGACAACTGACACACGGGTCATCTCCAACTAAGAACAAGACTCCGAGTTTACATTAAGAGGTAAAACTCACTCATTTAAAGAGGAAATTAGGATTAGGGATTAGGACGTAAACAAGAGTTCAAAGAGTTCAAAGGTTTGGTGAATGAAACCGGACGTCTGAATGTCCCTCACAGACGTGCTCTAGAGCGCCCCCTGTGTTAAACAGAGGCTGTGTTCAAATTTGTTGTGTGGGGCAGCCGTGTCCTTGTGTTTAGGGACTAGACCATAATCAGAAGGTTGTGGGTTAGAGTCCCGGACCAGTACATTGTTCCGTCCCCATCACTGCTCCCCAGGTGCTGGATATGGCTGCCCCCTGCTGGACAGTGTGTGTGTGTGTTAAATACAGAGAATGGGTTTCGTTCACAATGGCTAATAGTCACTTTCACTTTCATTATCCAACACTCCAGTCTCCAGCGTTCCATAATTGCAGCACTGCTGAAACTGGAGAGCTTCGCTGGAACAGAGCATTTCTGAGAGTCCATCACTGACCTGGTAGGACGGGACTTGGGACGGCATGTACGGGGACAGAGACGTCTGAGCGATCATTCTGTTGGGAGCGATGCTGTAGGGAGACGAGTAAAACCTGGGAAGAGAAGTAAAGAGCGTCGGCGCTTTGAAGGAGTTTTATCAAAATCAAGACATTCAAAACCCCTTCGACATTCGCTGCAGCAGCTCCGCTGTCTTTGTGATGTCACAAAAACCCCCTCCATTAAGCACTTTAGTTCCAGCTGTTAATGCCAAAGACGCTGGACCGTGAACCAAACCAATCAGAAAAGAGCTCATTTACATATGCAGTTACATCTGCAGCACTTAGGACATTCGGGATAAGAGTGTCCACTAACTACAGGGACAGTCCCCCTGGAGCAATCTGGGGTTAAGGGCCTTCAGGAACCCGACAGTAGTGCTAGAGGTGGGATTCGAACCGTCAACCTTGACCTATTTTAAACCTAAAACCTGGAGCTGGTGTGGGAATGAATTAGAACTGCTTGTCCTAATTTGTGGTCCGATATCCAAAGTTTTTTAACATTTGAACTTAAAGAAATCAGCTCCAAAAGGAACATTTTTATCTGGATATTCCAGAATCACTTTCTGTATAAATAATGAAAACATCAAATACAGAGTAGAAATGTGAGCAGTCACCCAAATATTATCTAGATTTTGGTTATTATTGACTGTCAGTGACTGTACAAGGACTGTCAATAGTAAGAGGAAGATGTTGGAAGATGATCAATAAAGTCGATTCTTATGTAATCATTTGGTTTAAAAGTCCTTGCTTTATAGTCTTGCGTTGTGTTTTTGGTTTCTGTACTGTAGTGATCGATTTCTGGACACTCCCCCTATAACTGCCCCCAGGGGTATGAATTACAGCCCCCTGCTCCTGGTGTGTGTTGGACTGATCACTGTGTGTGTGCTCACAGAGATTTCATTCATTCACTGAAGAAGCTCAATTAGGAACGTGAGCTGTTAAGCAGGTTCCCCGTCAGGAGGATGATGTGCTAGAACAATGTCCTGGCTGGTTCTGTGGACTCACCCGTTCTGTAAGGCTGTCGGATCGTATGTTATTGTCATTCCTCCCTGCGGAAACAAAAACACATCGCCATGACGATGACAGACTCGTTATCGCAATTAGAGCTGAACAATAAATCACCTGTTAATCAGTATCACAATATCACAGAGGAGAAGAGAGGAGAGGAGAGGAGAGGAGAGGAGAGGAGAGGAGAAGAGAGGAGGAGAGAAGAGAGGAGAAGAGAGGAGAGGAGAAGAGAGGAGGAGAGAAGAGAGGAGAAGAGAAGAGAGGAGAAGAGAGGAGAGGAGAAGAGAGGGCAGGAGAGGAGAAGAGAGGAGGAGAGAAGAGAGGAGAAGAGAGGAGAAGAGAGGAGAAGAGAAGAGAGGAGAAGAGAGGAGAAGAGGAAGAACAAAGAGGAGGATTATGGACGTGGTGAGAGAGGACATGCAGAGAGGAAGATGCAAAGGACAGGAAGACATGGAGACAGATGATCCTCTGTGGAAACGGGAGCGGCCGAAAGAAGCAGTTATTAATGTATGACGCTGAATAAGTGACACAGCCGTGTGCCCCTACCGTGCGGCCCTGGTTCACATGACGGTGAAGAGAAAGAGGAAAAGAGCAGTTAAAGGACAATTCCACCCAAAATCCTTCACCTTCACAGTGGCTCTGGGGTGAGACTCGCAAGAGTGTCAGCGTCACAGTGTTGGTGAACGGAACCGGACGTCTGAACGTCCCTCACAGGACACAAGGCGCTGCCTGATGCGTGAGTTTGGAATAAAACCTCCCAGTCCCACAGAAACAGACTTAATGGTGTCAGATTCTGTCGTCGGACTGGGAAGGAGAACACGATAGAACAGAGAAGTGTCCCATCTGGGTGGAATTCTCCTTTCAACGATACAAATGAAGGAGTGAAAGATTCAAATACAGCAGGAGAATTACCGCATCAGCGTCTCTCGTCCAGGGCCGGCCGTTCTGAAGGTACTTCCCCTGATTCTGTCGCTTTTTTTGTCCTCCGTCAGCAAACTTGCATAACAAGGGTTCAGTCGGCACTGGAAACGAAAGAGCTCCATTTAGAAAGCAGAACAACATAAATACAGAGAGAGAGAGAGACAGAGAGAGAGACAGAGAGAGAGAGAGACAGAGAGAGAGACAGAGAGAGAGAGAGACAGAGAGAGAGACAGAGAGAGAGAGAGAGAGAGAGACAGAGAGAGAGAGAGACACAGAGAGAGAGAGAGACAGCTACTGACAAAAGGCTGGACAAACAGCCATTATTTCTTCCATCCATCCATCCATCCATCCTATTCCAGTCATGAAACTGATAAAAAGTAACTAAAATGCTCAGAAGATTAAACGTCCACCTGAATGTCCCTGTAAACAGCTCGAGGAAGATTATTTATTTAAAGATCCCCAGAGTGATCAGACAGTCCCGTCCCCGCGTCCGACTCTACTGGAGTTTAACGGTCGTCACGGACAGAAGGACAGATAAATCGTGGAGACGTACCCGGCACTCCCGGAGGAGTTTTGATGTATTTTCCGTTGAAATGCTGAATTATGGCTTCGCACTTTTCTGTGGATTCCATCCTTTAAAACAGAAAAACAGAAGAACAGCGTTTCAGCGGAGGAACAGCTGAGCCGGAGCTGAACTTCCACTGGCTGTGATTTTGGGAAAACAAGCTTTCATTGCGCCATTATGGGGCATTTTTGGGCCTCATTTTCCTTTTTATTGCAGCAAGAAGCTGCAAAATCACATTTTTAATTCCTTCACCTTTACGTTTGCAGAGCGTTCGGGAATTTCTTTAGCGTTAATGTGGAAACATTAAAAAGGTTATTGAAAATGAGCACTTTCAGTGATGATAATTCAAACACTGCTGAGCACAAACAGCAGCAGCAGCAGCAACAACGACAGTAATAATAATGATATGAAGTCTGGGCTGGTGACCTCCTGGACTCTCCGGTTGGTCTGCTTTAATGTAAGAATGTTTTTGGAGAGTCTGACAGGCTCCGTCTGTGATTGGTTTGTTTCGGACGGATGCTGTACCTCGCGAAGCCCACACCTCGACTCGTCCCGTTAGCGTCGCGGAGGATCCGGGTGGAGATGACCTGCCCGAAGGATTTCAGCATCGACTCCAGCTCCTGCTCGTCCATGGACACCGGCAGATTAGAGATGTACAGATTAGTGGGGTCCTGTTCCTGTTGCTGTAAACAGAGAGAAGAGAGGAGAGGAGAAGAGAGGAGAAGAGAGGAGAGGAGAAGAGAGGAGAGGAGAGGAGAGGAGAGGAGAAGAGAGGAGAGGAGAGGAGAAGAGAGGAGAAGAGAGGAGAGGAGA
>CM029393.1:11054863-11064863 GCA_017165825.1 Hepsetus odoe
TCTATCTATCTATCTATCTATCTATCTATCTGTCTATCTGTCTTTATTTCTATCTATCTATCTATCTATCTATCTATCTATCTATCTATCTATCTATCTATCTATCTATCTGTCTATCTATCTATCTATCTGTCTATCTGTCTTTATTTCTATCTATCTATCTATCTATCTATCTATCTATCTATCTATCTATCTATCTATCTATCTATCTATCTATCTGTCTATCAGTCTATCTGTCTCTGTCTATCTATCTATGTATCTATCTATCTATCAGTCTATCTGTCTATCAGTCTATCTGTCTATCTGTCTGTCTGTCTATCTGTCTGTCTGTCTGTCTGTCCATCTATGTATTGATTGTAGAGTGAGAGCGGCTTTGGGGGGAGGGGTTACCAGAGCCAGTTGAAGGTTCAAGGTCAGAGAGAGAAATGGATATGTCATCAGAACCCCAGCACACACACACACACACACACACACACACACACACACACACACACACGCACACACAGAGATTCGCCAGTTCAGATTGTCTCTACACAGTGTGTCTCTGTGTGTCTCTGAGTGTCTCTGTGTGTCTCTGTGTGTCTCTGTGTGTCTCTGAGTGTCTCTGTGTGTCTCTGAGTGTCTCTGAGTGTCTCTGTGTGTCTCTGAGTGTCTCTGTGTGTCTCTGAGTGTCTCTGAGTGTCTCTGTGTGTCTCTGTGTGTCTCTGTGGGTCTCTGGGTGTCTCTGTGTGTCTCTGTGGGTCTCTGAGTGTCTCTGAGTGTCTCTGTGTGTCTCTGAGTGTCTCTGTGTGTCTCTGTGTGTCTCTGAGTGTCTCTGAGTGTCTCTGTGTGTCTCTGAGTGTCTCTGAGTGTCTCTGTGTGTCTCTGAGTGTCTCTGAGTGTCTCTGTGTGTCTCTAAGTGTCTCTGAGTGTCTCTAAGTGTCTCTGTGTGTCTCTGTGTGTCTCTGAGTGTCTCTGAGTGTCTCTGTGTGTCTCAATGTGTGTCTCTGAGTGTCTCTGAGTGTCTCTGAGTGTCTCTGTGGGACGGTGATGATGGTAAAATAGTCCATCCGAACTAAATCACTCTTCTTCGTGTCTGTCCACCATGAACGGGTTCAGTTTTAGTCTCCTTTGTTTCATGTCTGTGAGGGACATTCAGACAACACTGGGAGCATGTTCTGAGTCTTAAGGAGTAGAACTGTACAGATGAAAGTGTATTTCTTTGGTGAGAAAAGTCTTTCCTGTGTGCCGTGACGGTCCGGTGGCTGAGAACGTCCTGAGACCGAAGGTTCTCACAGTTCATCTCAGGTCTGGGAATTTGTTGACAAAGCAGCTGGGATTATGGGTCTAAACCCAAAGCTGTGATTTTGGATTCTTCTGACTAAACATCCTCTGTGTGTCTCAGGCCCACGGCGGGACTTCCCCCCCGACCTTCGCTGAAGAACCGCTCTTTGTTTGGGCAAAGTGTCGGAGGTTTGAAGACATTTTGGAACAGTGGACTCCAGCTCGTACAGCCGAGAGCGTTCGGCTTTAACGAGGTTCTGCTGCAGAGCCTTCGCCGCACATTCCAGCTGGGAGCCGTTTGGAGAAATGGATTCCTGTCAGGAGAGAGAGGGAGCGAGGGAGTGGGGGGAGGGAGAATGAAGGGAAGTTGAAGGGGGCAGGGTGTATGTTTGTGCATGCCAGGCATTCCTCCGGTGTTATCGGTGTAGCCGGCGCTGAGGTTGCCCTTTCGGGGGTGAAAAAATAAAACCCACCCCGGCGGCAAGCCGCTGCTGAAGGAGGAACGAAATATGCAGACGATGCAACAAGTTTGGAAACAGTGTTTTCTCTTCTAACTTGTGAAGAAAATACAGAGCTTAAGAAATTCCATGGTTGCTATGGGATCTATCAGTGTTGCTAGGATGTGACTACCTGGTTGCTAAGGTGGTCACGGGCTCCAGGTTGCTGCTAAATGTTGTTAGTGTGGGAAAACACAAAGTCCAGTTTTCTAATTACCAGGAAAAATATACAGATTAAGAAATTCTGTGGTTGCTATGGAATCTCTGAACATTGCTAGGGGGTTACCTGGTTGCTAAGGTGGTCGCTGGTTCCAAGTTGTTGCATGAGATTGTTGGTGTTGCAAAAAATGTATTTATTTTTCCTAACAACTAGACAAGTGTATCAGCTGAGGAAAATATAGTGCTTAAGAATTACACGGTTGCCATGGTATCGCTGAACGTTGCTCAGGTATTGCTATTCATTTATGAGGTACATCAGGTGATTGCTTGTTCCAGGGTGTTGCTAGCTAGTAAGGTATCCTAGGTAACTGCTAGGGCATTCCAAAGTGGTTGCTAAGTAACTGGTGATCTGGTTATGGTTCTACTTTCGAGTTATTAGAAACTAGAATGAATTTCTAACGGCTAATAATTAGAAAAGCCCATCAGGTGAAGAAAAAACTCAAGACGTTCCATTGTTGCAATGCGATCTCACATCAGCGTACATTCGGGGGACGCTGGTTCCAAGTTGTTGCTGGATGCAGTCAGTATGGTATCCCAGGTGACCGCTAGGGTGTTTCAGAGTTGTTGCTATGGTAACCTAGATGATTGCTAGAATGTTGCTAAAGTGGTGCTTGGGACTGAGCACAGGATACCAGGTGACTGTCGGTGTGTTTACAAACTAGCCGCTATGGTGTCTGCTGTTTGCAAGGAAGTTTCTAAGTGGTTGCTATGGTTTCCTTGGTAGTTGCTAGAATGTTACTTGGTGGTTGCTATGGTGTTCCAGGTTGTTATTAGAGCAGTACTAGTTAGCCGGATAGACAGATTGAACACAGACCGAGGACACTAGAGTAACTTTATGATAATAAAATATTATGATCTGTTAATCATTAAGAGTGTGTGAGATCAGATTCTTTGCGGACTGATAGTCACCTTTGACTCACTTTTCAATTTTTCAATATATATATACTTAAGAAAATAATTACAATTTAAATTTTCTCGTTTATTATTTATTAATTTGTTTCTTTGTTCTCTGATTCACTCATGCATCATTTAGGCTTTACTTTAGTTTATTTGTAAAGGTCTGATTAATGAGGACGTTCTAAAACAGAGTAAGGTACCAAGACGTGACGTTATGTGTGTCTTCAGTGAGTCAGTCCTGGCCTGTCCACTGCAAACTCTCTCAGCCTCCGTCCTCTTTTAAGATTTGCCATGAAAAACAAACTCCTTTAGCTGCACTCGTCCCTTTGTCCTGTCTCAGACTAACTGCTATTATTTCAGGCCAGTATAAGAGCGAGATGTTGCAGGTTGGGCTGTGGAGGAGGAACAAGCATGTGTGTGATGTTCTGCTGTGAGTCCATCAGCAGTGCAGACTCTGAACATGAAATGTGGAGGAGAGAAAAATCCATGGTGTCTTCCATCTGTTTGAGGTGTGACCACCTCAACCAGGAATGGAGACCTTGAAGGTGTGTGTGTGTGTGTGTGTGTGTATTTGTGTGGTTGTGAGTACTTTCCTCTTATGTCTGCTGAACTTTGTTCGACTTTAAAACAAACCCAATGCTGATGAATTCATGAAGTATGAAAGGTGGACCTTCTTCTTCTTCTCCTTCTAGTTGCTCCTGTCTCCACAGCATATCGTCCATCCCCATGTCTTTTTGTCCTCTCGATCGTCCTCTTTCTTTCCTGTCCCCCTGCATGTCCTCTCTCAACACATCCACTATCTTGTCTCCATTCTCAACATCGTTCTCCTAATATGCTCCTCGTCTCTCTTCTGGACATGGCCAAACCACACGCAGTTTCACTTCTCTCACTTTGCCTCCAAGCTGTCCAATCTGTGCTGTCCTTTAAAACACTCGTCCCTAATCCTGTCCATCCTCGTCCCTCCTGACACAAATCTCAGTGTCTTTAACTCTGACACCTCCAGCTCTGCCTGTTTGTTCTCCAACACAGCTGGTCTCACTACGTCTTAAAAACTTTCCCTTTGACACATGAGAAGTTCTGCAGGATCATATCTGAATAGCAGCCAATGGGCACAGCCTGAAGAAGAGGGACCTTCAACACATTCCCGCCGGAACGGAACAGCCAGGCTGGGAACTGCTCTACTGAACAGAAACACATTCAGAGAAATCACATCCAAACTGGGCGAGCTGGGCTTCACACCACGGCTTTACGCCTCCATCTGGAACGGACCTCCACTTCCTGGCGCGGATATTAAAGAAGGTTTGACACAAAGGGTAGGTCTTGTTTGGTCCGTTTATAACAGCGTTACCCCGCCCAGCTCTTTCCTCACGTTCTCCAAGGGCCCGATGAGGTCATGCTCCCCTTTGGGAAATCGATGAGGAAAACTATTGGCTGTGTAGGAGGCTTTCTAAGAACTCTGAGGACCACATGTGCTGTTTTGTGTAACAGGGCCACGTGCCAAGATTTGATGTTTGTAGAGGGTTTGTGGCCCAAAGCTGTCCATCTGAACCTGTGAATGAGCCATTGCATCCACAGCTGGACAGCTGCATGGCGCCATCTGGTGCTGAGGAGCAAAAGTGCTGGCACCCACAGTGAACACACACACACCAAGAACAGTGGGGTGCAATTGTGGGGACTGCACCTTGCTCAAGGGGACCTCAGGGTAACCTTCTGGTGCGGGATTCGAACAACCTCTAGTTTCGAAACACTAGACCACTTCTGTATAGTGGTATATAATTAGGACCTGTAAGTCGCTCTGGATAAGAGCGTCTGCTAAATGCCGTAAATGTAAATGTAAATGTATAGTTTTCTTCTTCTACTCCTTATCTTTCCTTCCTGGTGTGTAAGAAGCTGTGATTCATGTTTGTCACTGCCGTCATCTTTCACACCGTCCCCCTGCATGTCCTCTTTCACCACATCCCTTTGTCCTTCCTCTCTTCCCCTTGCCTGGCAGCTCCATCCTCAGCATTCTTCTCCTGCTATTCTCCTAGTCTCTCCTCTGGACAAGTCCAAACCAACACAGTCTCACTTCTCTCAGCTTGTCTCCAAACTGTCCATCCTGGGTTGTCCCTCGAATAAACTCGTCCCTAATCAGTCAATCCCCATCCCTCCTGGCACAAATCTCACCATCTTTAACACCTCCTGCTCTGCCTTTCTTTTCTTACTACCATCCTGTAAACTTTATTATTATTATTATTATTATTATAATGAGGTAAATGTTTGCCATCATTCCAGCTTTATTGTCCTCGATCGTGCTGCAGGAACCTTCCAAAACATTCCTAACTGTCCTTCAAAAGTGTTTTTTCTTGATTCCGTTCAGTAAAAGTGTTCAGAGAAACCACAGAAACAAGGTGAAAGTGTGTGTAAGCAAAGGCCTTTGATGTGGTGAAGCTGAGGGAACGGGAAGCACATTATCCCTGGAGACGCCCATCAAAGTCTCTGCGGTTGTTTTCATCCCTGTTCTCCTGATCCGGGACAAGATCTTCCAGCGGCAGGCCAATACCCCGGCCATCAAAGACTCCCGGTTACTCAGAAGGTCAGCGTCCGAAGAAACCTTCACCCTGGACGTCCCTGGATTGAGCTTTAGGATGAGCTACCATCACGCGTGCAAAACCTCATATCTCCAGGACAGATCGCTCTATGGGAGAAGTAATTAAAGTGGAAGTTATTTGGGTGAAAAATCAGTTTTTAAGACTGACCAAACAATAAAAATGGACATCACCACACTGAACTGGACATCAACAATTCAATTTTAAGGAATTATTTAAATGTGAAATATGTTTTATCAAGTTTTTATCAAGATATGGAAGCAGTTCATGTTTGTAATGGACAGTAAGTCCTGCTGTGTCCTAAACCACACCCACAAGTCTGATCCACCTTCATGAACATCTGGTGAGAAGTTTTAGGGAGAAAAGATTTGGGTGACTTTTGGCTTTTAGTGTTTTTTAGCACTCGTTCTTCCCTAGAGAAGCTAGGACAGGCCCCGAACATGTCTCAGCGGATCCACCCCATCTGTAAATAAATATACGTTCATATTTTTGCCAAACCTGTTCTTTACTGAGTTTATGAACTCAGTTGTCACTCTCTTCACCACCTTCTCTGGAGGAAATCAGATCTTTTTTATTTTGAATACCTCCAAATGAGCACCATGAAGAAAAACACCAGAGGAACCCTTCTTATTGGGGTCCTATTTTTCCTAAAAACACCTTTATGTCCCCACATCTGCTTTAGCATCCAGTTTTTAAACCCCTGATCAGCAGCAGAGATGAGCTGGATCGAGATAAGCCAAAGAGCATGGAGTCAAAACAAACCTTTCTGGATGGTTCACTGATAAAGGAAAAGAAAAATTCATACCATCACCGCTTCCACTGCTGCTTTTTTTCCAGACACACAGACTCTTGCTGTCTGAACGGAGTTCCTGGTCATTGTGCTCTCGTCCTCCTCCACGGACCAAATTATTGGGAGTGCAAATAAAAGACGGCCATCTTTTCACATTTAAGTCCAAATGATGGAGGATATTTTGGGACGCCTCACTTAGAAAGGAGTCTCAGACAGTAAACCACCAGCAACCTCCAACAAAACAGGGTGGTTCTGCACTTTCTCAACCTAATTTTAATATACAGCCTCTTAAATTTCAGTTTTTTTTTAACTGCAACAGTTTTACACATTTACAAAATGAACAGACCCACTTTATTCCTCTGTCTAAATACTTTTGGAGGGCACGTTTATGTCCTCCTCTAATGAATGGTACTCACAGATGCACCACCATGCCTTGCCAAGCTGGATTATTTTGTCTCACTGTGTGTCCCTCCACCAGGAATGGGTTCAGTTTTAGTCTAAAATCTTCTCCAGACTAAAACAAAATGTCTCCACCACCCGTCCATATCTGTGAGGGACATTCAGACGTCCAGTTCCATTCACACACACTGGGAAGTGAAGTTTCTCTCAGAACACCCACTGCTGTTCACATCTTAAGAACTTAATACAGCTGGAATTTTGGAAAGTGGGTGAAATTCTCCTCTCTTTGCAATGACCTTCATAAACGAGGCAACGATGTGTTCTTGATGATCAGTCACGTCCACTGGGTGGCAGCATCATTCATGGTGTTCTTTTGTAAGTTTCACAACAACGTTGGCCTCATTTAATTACGTAAAGCCGCGTGTTTCGCGCCGAGCAGCGGGCCTTTCCTGTAAATGGGATTAACCCGTCGAAAATATCTTACAGGGGACATTAAGAAAGTTCTCTCGTTGCAGCAGGAGCACACGGAGCGGCAGAGAAGACCTCCAGCGTCCCCGAAGTTTAAAGGAGTGTCGTTTTGCATTGAACACACTTCAAAGGCACTTCCTGGCTTTTGTTGCGTCTCATTGAGCATCCGTCCTGTTTTGACAGGAAGTCATAAAAGCCCGATAGAGGTAGACCTGTCCAAGAGCAACAACTCCATCAAGAGGCCATTAATGTTTGCTTCTTTTGAACCCAGTGTTATTCTTTCAGGGACAAAGACGGTCCTGTGCGTTCTTCATGCCCCGTTTCTCGACCGGGTTTCAGATGAGACGAGAGAGAGGGATCAGGGACAAAAAGGACGAAAAGAACTCTCCGCTGCTTCCTTCACTAGAAGACTTTGTGTAAAGACTCTGTTTGGAACTCTGAGTAAACATCGAGTAAACATCGAGTAAACACCCACAGCTTCAGCTTCCCCAGCTCAGGGTTTGGAGGAAGATCGAAAGTTAAAGTCTCACAGAGGAGACGCCGTGTGGGAAATATGAGAACAGCAAATATTCTGGCCTGGTGGGAAGTTCGTCCAAGACTAGAGCCTGTCCAACAGAAGGAGACGCTGGAGACGTTCCTATCAGATACAGCTGGGCCGTAGCCATCACGATACATACGGAGATATGTAGATAATACCCCTGAAGAACTGCTCCTAAATTCTCCTAGAGTATGGACTGTACGGATGGTTTTGAATGACGAAACTCTGTTTTTGTTATGATCTGACTGTTTCATGACTGATGTTTTGACTCATTTTCCCTTTTCGGGTTGATTATTTCCGTTAACGTGAACAGGAACACATGAATGAATCTGATTTAGCTGTTCTGACGTTACGTTAGGCTCTAATGAATTAGGTTAATATAATAAAGCTGATCATTAGCAGCAGTGAGGTTCTAGGATGAATAAACGGATGAATAAACGAATGAATAAACTCCTCCGTGTTATTTATGAAAGCTTCTACGTGTGTATACGTTGTTAGTTTATCACATGTGCAGATGATAATGTTGATTTTTGTGTTGCAGTTTAAAGGTTTTATGATGTGACTTCAGACTAAACAGCAGAAAAAAGCGACAAACACCATTCCAGTCTGGACGTGGGGGCCTTCGGACGTCCCCATCCTGCCCATAGACTAAACAACTCCCCCCCCTTCAATTAAGTCCCGAGGACTCTGTCCTTGAGGAGGAGACCACCTCGTGCTCAAACGTCAGCCATGAAGGACACAAAACAAGGCCATAAGTTCCCCTGTGGGTGAAGAAGCTTCATGGTTTGCCGAGCGTCAGCGGCCTGCAGGATCGGGCCTTCTGTGGACCCCGGACTGGAAACTCCATCAATTTTGGAGACTCGCCAAACCTGGGTTGCCAGAACTTCCATAAACACTCACTCCAGAGACACTCAGCCTCTGCTGCTGCTCAGATTACTTCAGGCAAAATAAAACCTCACTTCTTTTTTCGGCTGTCACAGCCAGTCGTCCGTCTCCGTGTCCTCCTGACCTCTGCAGCTTCCTCTTTCACACCGTCCCCCTGCATGTCCTCTCTCACCACATCCATAACCTTCCTCTTTGTCCTTCCTCTTCTCCTCTTTCCTGACAGCCCCATCGTCCTTGTCTCTCCTCTGGACATGTCCAAAACCAACACAGTCTCACTTCTCTCACTTTTCTCTCACCCAACCTGAGCAACCCAGAAAAATAGCTGGTCTCACTACCGTCTCCAACCTGCATAACATAGCTGGTCTCACTACCATCCTGTAAACTTTCCCTGGCTTATATATATATATATATATGTATATATATGTATATAAACAATTGTTTTAATAAAGAAAATGCATATTTAATGGCGTGATATAATGGAAGGAAAACCGCAATGTATTACCAGAAATCTCCTCTAAATAAAAATAACTGTATGTTGTTTTCTAAATGAAATAATGAGCTGGCCAACGCACAGGCACCAGAAAGTAACCACTGTATCCTTTACGGAGGATAAGAGGAAATTCAACACTGTGGTTAAATCATGCCGTTCCTCCTCGCCTCGCAGGAACGGGGTTGTGCAACAGAATGTGGATTTCTCAGGACACTGTAAGCAGTTTGGCTCATTTGGTGGGGATTGGGATAATCGGCCCAAATGGTGTGTAGCGCAATTGCTGTTTCCCAATCTGTGCACATGTTTTTTTTTCCCTTTTTCTTTTTCTTCACATGCGCCCGACTGCGCCCTCGCTTTTGGCTCACCGTGACTGGTCATTTTCCACCTCTCGGAATAAACAAAAGCTGTTGAGCTGCCCTGAGGTTGAGTCATTTGTTTCACATGGCAGGACTGTGAGGTCTTTTTTGTGTGTTTGAAGTAATGTGGGGGAGGGGGAGAGCACAGATGTGGTCACTGCTGCACAGCTGTTGTGGTCAAAAGTAAGCACGCCTCACTTTTACACACGCTTGTGTTGTTTTTTTCACTATTAAAACTTGCACTGCAAATATAAACCTTATTAGCTGCTCACCAACACCTATTTTAGGTGTTAAACCTGCACATTTTACACAATCAGCCTTCCGCCTCCAGGTCTGATTTGCTATTGGCCTGTTGTTGGGCAAAGGTTTGAACCCCCACCCCATCAAACGACATGTTTTTTGATTTCTGGAAACTGAAATGTAGCATTTTAATGGAAATCTGGGACAAACTGAGATATTTGCTGCCAGAAAAACTTTACAAAACAAGTTTTGCTTTTGCATGGGGCACGTTTGAAGTTAAATTTACGAAGATATGGAGGCATTTTGAGTTAAAACGTGTCTCTGGAAGGGATGTGGACATCGAGAAAATCAACTAAAGGAGTCCAGGAAC
>CM029393.1:11069863-11103290 GCA_017165825.1 Hepsetus odoe
ATCTGCAGCATTCAGCAGACAGCCATATCCGGAGTGACTTCCACATCCGAATTAGAGGAACAGTCCCCCCGGAGCAATTCAGGTCTTTTCAAGAACCCAAGGTTGGTAGTGCTAGAGGTGGGATTCGAACAGTCAACTTCTTGATCTATAGGTCCAAAAACAAGTGCCCTACCACTGGACCACCACCCACTGGCTTCCCAGCCACTGAGAGCGCTCACATCCTATAAAATAGAAACAAACAAGCCCTTGCCGTGGTCAGAGGAGCACGCCAGAGCATTTGAAGCACTAAAAGCATCTTTATCGCAGACACTGACATCAGGGCTGCCAGACCTGAACAAACCGTTTGATCAGTCTGTGAAAAGATGGCCACATGATATCTGTGCTTCTGCAAAACCACAGGTACAAACTGAGACCTGTAGCTTGTTTTTCCTCAAAGTTAGTCCGGTCGCTGCTGGATTGCTTGTGTGTCTCCGAAATGAGATCTTTCGGGTTATGCTGATCAAACCCTCCTTGATGTAACCCGCCTGCAGTTTCACTTCTCTTACTGGCCCACAGCACCAGCCACTTGTCCTCAGCTAGATGGCTGAGCATGCCTAACGTTGGTGACAATCCGGCAGCGGTGGCCTCGTGGTTCGGGAGTTTGGCCACAGAATCGGAAGGCTGTGGGTTCAAACCCCACACCAGTAAGTTGCCCTGAGGTACCATTGAGCAAGGCCCTGCTCCTGTCACTGCTCCCCGGGTGCTTTCATAGCTTCCCCCTGCTGCACGGTGTGTGTTTGCATGGGTTAAATGCAGAGATCCAGTTTCTTTGTGGTTCACTGTGTGCTGTGCTGTGACCTCTCAATGACAAGAATAGTCACTTTCACTTCACTTCCAAACGCTGCAATGTTTTGAACCCTGCTAGCCTTTTGCTCTTGCTAGAGGACGGAAAACCACACGACTGCTTGTCAGTGGCAGATCAGATATGCATGCCGTGCCGAGATTTGAGGGATGAACCTTTGCCTAACTGTGAATGTGTTTTCTTTGTAGATGGATCTGCAGCCTGAGACGATGTGTTGGATTTGCAGTCACAACTGGAAGCTCTGTGGTTTGCAGCAGGAGACTGCCGTCACACTTCTCTGCTCAAGCAGCAGAACTCATTGCATTGATAGAAGCCTGCAAAGCGGCTGAAAAAAAGTCTGTCACAATTCATACTGATAGCAGATACGCCTTTGGCATCGTTCATGGTAATTTGGTGACAAAGAAAACGTCTGAAATCTGCCGGCTCACCAATACTGAATGCCAATTTGATTGCTGATCTATTAGATGCTATTCTTCTAGCAAAACAGACAGCAGTCTGTGAAAGTCAAGCACACACCAACAGCAGGTAAAGCAGACAAACTTAACACGCTAGCAAAGGTAGAACTGACAGCTCCACCCGACCGACTGGATGACATCCAGAGCTTCTCCTCAGATGAGCATCGTCGCTTGTGGCAGGCCAGTGACTCTACAGTTCTGAATGGAGTATGGAAAGGTCCCAGTGGACTGCAAAGCCTTCCAAGTCACCTCTTTGCCAGTTTTGCCAAATTGATGCACGGTAAGGACCATGCATCAAAAGAAAAAAAAAAAAGTTGAATTGGTTCACAAAAGGTTTTTCAACAGCAGCTGAAAACACTGCAAAGCCTGTTTAGTGTCCCTAAGAAAAAATGCAGGAAAAGGCATCAGAACAAACCAAACAGCACACCCACCACCAGACGGGCCTTTCGAACATTTAATGATGGACTTCACTGAGCTGGTAATTGTCTGGTAATTGTAGACATGTTTTCCATGTGGGTTGAAGCATTCCCCACCTCAGAACAAGATGCACGGGGAGCAGCGAAAGCCCTGCTGAAAGAAATCATTCCACGATGGGGAGTGCCAAACAAAATAAGCAGTGACAATGGGCCAGCTTTCACAAAGCCCTGGGAGAACCGAGTGACTGCAAGAAGGCCAATGGAGTGAATGACCGAGTGGACCTGACTGCACCATAAGTGGAGAACCAGATTCTACTGACGTCGCCTTAGAAGCAAGACTTGCGACACAACGTTAAAAGGCGTCAAGGCCAAAGCCAACGGGGCCCTCGGGCCGGCAGATCTGAAACTGGATATTATCTGGACGGTGACAACAACAACTCCACAGACGACGAGGAGGGAGTCAGCGATGTGCTGGTAACCTCTCCTGACTCACCAGCAGGCCAGTGACGGCTCGCAGAGTCATCCGGCAGAAGAAGTTATTTCCAGTGAAGTAATCATGCTTGTATTCTGAAAAAAATCATCAGTCCCATCGACACATTGAACACTTCGAACTAACATGTTGTAACCAATAGTTTAAAACTAATAATAGTACTGGGATCTTAGTTGTAGGAGCTGCTTTATAGCTTCAAATTCAAAATTTTGATCACAATGTTTGATTAAGGTTTGATGTAATCAAAAGGGGGGAGTGTGATGGAAAATGTTGGATCATGTACTCCGCATACTTATTTTTCCTTCCTGTGTATTTTTAAGGAGAGGAGGTGAGATGTGTAGAAGCTAAGTCTTTCGTGTCCAGATGTGCTGTCATTGAGTTGCCAGGGAGCAGTGAAGGGGATGGTACCTTACTCAAGGGTACCTCAGGGCAACCTACCGGTGAGGGAATCGAAGCCACAATCTTCTGACCAGCTCATTAGCCTGGAAAGTTACTGATATCTTTTAATAAACCTTTTCTTATGCGACTTCTTACTGCACTTGGCTGTTCTTTGCAAGGTGCAAGACAGAAATTCCACAACAATTCCGTCTGATTTGGCACCAACAACCCAGAACCTTTTCTCACGGAACCCCTTCCAGGACAGATCAGTTGTGTCTACGCCTCCACACTGGTGATATGTTCACTGGGTTGAGCCAGTGGAACCGGTAAAGTCGTAGTAGGCCAGAGGGATAACCGCCGAAGCTGCCGACATCCTAATAAGCTTAGGAAAGTGTGGAATGTCAGGCAGTTGCCTAGCCTGACACGCGAAAGGGGGCCCGGGTTTATTTCAGCCTTGTGTTGGCGGGTTGAGGAGGCTCCAAGGCCACATGCTCCTGCAGATCAAGTGTGTCTGACACAGGTTGGTTCGCAGCTGGAGTAACATGACCCAGTGATCTTCTGTCTCTCAGCGGCCCAAATACCACCTGGGAATACGTCACACCACAGTCCTGGGGTAAAATGATGGGGATAGAGCTTTACAAAATTACCTGCCTGGTTGGCAGTCATGGACCATTGTGTGTCCTGCAGGTATACAGAGATGAACAAAAATCTCACAGTTTCTCTGACAGGTAAGTGAAAGTGACTATTTGTTATTGTGAACACAACCACAGCAAAATACATCCCTGCCATTTCCAGCGCCCCGGGAGCAGCGTCCGAGAGAACCCTGATCAAGCATTAGTGTAAACCTCAGGGCAACCTACTGGTCCAGGACTCAAATCTAAAAAAACACTAAACACTATCGCCCCTAGTAGTAGGCCGTATTAGAGTAGAGTAGAGTAGAGTAGAGTGATCTTTTATTATCCCACGAATGGGAAATTTGGGCGTTACAGGGCTCTTAAAAAAAGACAGGTGTACAGAAAGAGAAGAAAAAAATATATAAAGATACAGAGGGAGAACAGGAACAAGTACAGGAGATTAAAAGAGGAGCTATAAATAAATAATAAATTATCTATCTATATATATATATATATATATATACATATACATATCTACAATATACACGGTAATAAGTTATGAATGAATTATACATATAAATATCAAGTAGCAAAAATATAAATATAGCAAAAATATGAATATAAATGTAATAATAAATAATAAATAAATGTAATAATAATAATAATATAATATACAATACAGTAATAATAATAATAATAATAATATGTATATTATAATATATAACAATAATAACAATAATAAACAAGTAGTGTAATGTTATGTTATGGTGTTGTGGAGTCTGGTGGCTGCAGGTAGGAATGACCTGCGGTAGCGTTCTTTCTTACACTGCGGGTGTAAGAGTCTGCTGCTGAACGAGCTGCTCAGTGCTCGTACAGTCTCCTGTAGGGGGTGGGAGGTGTTGTCCATGATGGATGTTAGTTTGGAGAACATCCTCTCCTCCCCTACCTGCTCTATGGACTTGAGCGGACAGTCCAGGACAGAGCTGGCCCTCTTGACCAGTTTATTTAGTTTCCCTCTGTCCTTCACTGTGACTCAGCAGACCACAGCGTAAAAAACAGCCGACGCTACCACAGAGTCATAGAACGTCCTCATGAGATGTTTGTTTACTCCAAAGGACCTCAGCCGCCTTAGCAGGTGTAGACGACTGAGGCCCTTTTTGTACAGAGCAGTAGTGTTAGTGGACCAGTCCAGTTTATTGTTGATGTGGACACCCAGGTATTTGTACTCCTCCACCGTCTCAATGCACAAACCCTGGATGTCCACCGGTGTAACGAGGGGTGACTTCCTGCGAAAGTCAATCACCAGCTCCTTCGTCTTGCTGGCATTGATGCGCAGGTGATTTTGATCACACCATCTGACGAAGTCCCTGATGACCCCCCTGTATTCCTGCTCGTTTCCCTCCGACACACGACCAACAATAGCGGTGTCGTCGGAGAACTTCTGCAGGTGACAGGTGTCTGTGCTGTATTTAAAGTCCGCTGTGTACAGGGTGAAGAGGAAGGGGGAGGACTGTTCCTTGTGGGGCTCCAGTGCTGCAGACCACCACCTCAGACACACAGTCCTGGAGTCTCACATACTGGGGTCTATTGGTGAGGTAGTCGATAATCCACTCAGACATGTGATGGTCCACACCCACTCCCTCCAGCTTCCCCCTCAGAACTGAAGGCCGGATCGTGTTGAAAGCACTGGAAAAGTCAAAGAACATGACTATTCCCCATACCATAGGTGACTAGGATTGAAGAAAAGCCAGAAGTTGATGCCATCCTGAATAATATCGTCTCAATAATAAACAAGATGTAAAGGAACCACATGCAGCATGTATTCATTATTAATTACAGTTTTGTAGTTAGGGCGGCACAGTGTGTAGCTCTGTCGCCTCACACTGAGTAGGTCCTGGGTTCGATTCTCAGGTGGGACGGTCCAGGTCCTTTCTATGTGGAGTTTACATGTTCTCCCCGTATCTGTGTGGGTTTTCTCCCCCCCACCCCCCGTCCAAAGACACGTCAGATGGACTGAGGATGAAATCGCCTGGCGACCTGTCCAGGGTGTCTCCGTCATTCGGTCAGTGAGAGGTGGGATAGGCTCAAACACCACCCGCGACCCTAATTAGCAGCTCAGAAAATGAGTGAGTGAATATTAAATGCAGTATTATAGTTTCAATGTGGTATTATATATAGTATTAATATAGTATTAAATACAGTATCATAGCATTAATATAGTATTTAATGCAGTGTTATAGTTTTATATAGTATTTAATAGAGTAGTACAGTATAGATATAGTGTAAATACAGTATTATGAAAAAAGTGAAAGTGAAAGCAACAACCCTGTTCATTGTGAGGTCACAGCACAGCACACAGTGAACCACAACAAAATTGGACCTCTGCATTTAACCTATGCACACAAACACCGTGCAGCAGTGGACAGCTATTGAAAGCACTCGGGGAGCAGTGACGGGGACGGTACCTTGCTCAAAGGTACCTCAGGGCAACCTAGTGGTGAGAGAATCGAACCCACAATCTTCAGATGTGGGGGTAACTCCCTCATCACTAGACCACCACTGCCCCCAGTGTTATAGTGTTAGTACAGTATTTTTTACAGTGTTATTACAGTATTTATCACAGTATTATAGTATTATTACTGTATTTATTACGGTGTTATAGTATTATTACTGTATTTATTACAGTGTTATAGTATTATTGCAGAATTTATTATAGTGTTATAGTATTATTACTGTATTTATTACAGTGTTATAGTATTATTACAGTATTTATCGCAGTGTTATAGTATTATTACAGTATTTATTACAGTGTTATAGTATTATTGCAGAATTTATTAGTGTTATAGTATTATTACAGTATCTATTACAGTGTTATAGTATTATTACAGTATTACAGTGTTATAGTATTATTACAGTATTTATTACAGTGTTATAGTATTATTACAGTATTTATTACAGTGTTATAGTATTATTACTGTATTTATTACAGTGTTATAGTATTATTGCAGAATTTATTATAGTGTTATAGTATTATTACTGTATTTATTACAGTGTTATAGTATTATTACAGTATTTATCGCAGTGTTATAGTATTATTACAGTATTACAGTGTTATAGTATTATTACAGTATTTATTACAATGTTATAGTATTATTACTGTATTATCACAGTGTTATAGTATTATTACAGTATTTATCACAGTGTTATAGTATTATTACAGTATTTATTACAGTGTTATAGTATTATTATAGTATTTATTACAGTGTTATAGTCTTATTACAGTGTTATAGTATTATTATAGTATTTATTACAGTGTTATAGTATTATTACAGTATTACAGTGTTATACTATTATAGTATTTATTACAGTGTTATAGTATTATTACAGTATTTATTACAGTGTATAGTATTACTACAGTATTTATCGCAGTGTTATAGTATTATTACAGTATTACAGTGTTATAGTATTATTACAGTATTTATTACAGTGCTATAGTATTATTACAGTATTTATCGCAGTGTTATAGTATTATTACAGTATTACAGTGTTATAGTATTATTACAGTATTTATTACAGTGTTATAGTATTATTACAGTATTACAGTGTTATAGTATTATTACAGCATTTATCGTGCAGTGTTATATATTATTACTGTACATTTATTATAGTGTTATAGTATTATTACAGCATTATCAGATGTTATAGTATTATTACAGCATTTATTACGTGTTATAGCATTATTGCAGAATTCATTAGTGTTATGTATTATTACAGTATCTATTACAGTGTTATAGTATTATTACAGTATTACAGTGTTATAGTATTATTACTGTATTTATTACAGTGTTATAGTATTATTACAGTATTTATCGCAGTGTTATAGTATTATTACAGTATTACAGTGTTATAGTATTATTACAGTATTTATTACAATGTTATAGTATTATTACTGTATTATCACAGTGTTATAGTATTATTACAGTATTTATCACAGTGTTATAGTATTATTACAGTATTTATTACAGTGTTATAGTATTATTATAGTATTTATTACAGTGTTATAGTCTTATTACAGTGTTATAGTATTATTATAGTATTTATTACAGTGTTATAGTATTATTACAGTATTACAGTGTTATAGTATTATAGTATTTATTACAGTGTTATAGTATTATTACAGTATTTATTACAGTGTAATAGTATTATTATAGTATTTATTACAGCGTTATAGTATTACAGTATTTATTACAGCGTTATAGTATTATTACAGTATTTATTAGTGTTATAGTATTACAGTATTTATTACAGTATTATAGTATTATTACAGTATTTATTACAGCATTATAGTATTATTACAGTATTTATTACAGCATTATAGTATTATTACAGTATTTATTACAGTGTTATAGTATTATTACAGTATTTATTACAGTGTTATAGCCTTATTACAGTATTATTACAGTATTAGAGTATTATTACAGTATTATTACAGTATTAGAGTATTATTATAGTATTTATTACAGTGTTATAGTATTAAAGGATCTGAGCTTGTGTGTGAGATCTATTAGTTCATTTTTTTATTCATTAGATTTAAGTTGCCCCATGAATGTAACATAGTTGTTGTTGTTGTGAAAATAAAAAATTAAAAAAATAAATCGTTGTTTTTTCCCCCCTCCTCAACACCGCCTCATGGTCAGTGGAGGAGATTCCTCCTGGTTGTGCTCGCTTCTGATTGGCTGGCGGAGCGGAGCGCAGACAGCTCGCCGCCTCAGCGCAGACCGCGAAGTGAAGGCTCGGACCTCGCGCCTCAGTCTCCGCGTTGCCACCAGCAACGGAGGAGCGGAGGAAGAGGAGGAGGAGGAGAGCAGGAGGAGGAGAAAGAGGAGGAAAAGGACAGAGAACGCCTCGTTATTCTGTCACCGCGGGACAAAGGCATGGTCTGAGGTTTTCCCAATCCCAGCTTTTGGAGCATGAATCCCAGGAATCCCTAACCTCTCTGTCTGGAGGAGGAGAAGGAGGAGAAGGTGGAGAAGGAGGAGGAGGGTCCCGTTTCTTTTATTTTCTTTAAGGGAGAAGAGAAAGGAGGGATAGAGCAACTGACATTTTTATTCATTCTTAATTATTTGGCTTCAACATGTTGCATCTGACAGCAGACCTGATGGCTGTGGGTTTGCTCTTCCTGGGCTTTCTGCACAGTTTGGAGGTGATCCTTCCAGCCAGGGCTCTAGACGGTGAGTGATCTGAACTTGGGCTGGGAGGAGGAGGAGGAGGAGAAAGAGGAGGGGGTCGTGGATGGGTTGCCAGTTCATTCCCCAGAATGTGTATGTGGATGTGAGTGTGTGTATGTGTGCATGTGTATGTGTGTGTGTGTGTGTGTGTGTGTGTGTGTGTGTGTTTGAAGCCTTCCATAAAGTGCCCTGTGTTGTGTGTCGGAATGTCACGGACTGGAAGGTTCTCCTCCCTCAAGAGCTCTCTGGAGAACTTTGACGCTTTAGGGGTCCAGCGTGGAGGCCAGAACCCTGTGCCTTTGAGGGAGAACCTCAGGCTTGGTGTTCTGTCTGCTCTGAATTCCCCAGGTCCAGAAGCTCAAGCCTGGCATTCTCCCTCAAAGGAGGTCCGGGAAGGGGGGGACGCAACAGGCACCACGTAGGCTTCCCAGGCAGCCAGATCCTGAGCTCTGGAAACCATTAAGCCCTCGGAGACGAAGGAAGAGCTGTGTGTGTGTGTGTGTGTGTGTGTGTGTGTGTGTGTGTGTGAAGGTGTCGCACTCACAGAAAAATTCTCCAGCTTTTTTGGCAGGTTTTTTTTTTCCTCTACGTAATCACAGCCCGTGGAGAAATCCCTAAAATAACTCAAATTGAGCTCTTTCACGGCTCGGTCTGTGGCTTAAGTGGGTTCTCTGGAGTACTTTGCCCTGATGTTCTGCTCGAAGGGGCCCAAATCAAAACGGCCGGAGAAGTTCTAGATCTTGGCTAGATAGTTATTGGTTTGGTTATTTGTTACTTGGTTCCCTAAATAACCCCCTTGTTACGCGTGATGTGAGGGAAGAACCTGTTTTAAAGTGTAAAGAACGCAAGGAGAACTAGGAGATGCCTTTTCAGGTTCCTCAAGTCTTTCAGATGCAGGTTCTTCAAAGAAATAAGACTTGGAGAGGACCTTCATTTAAAGTTTAAAGAGCATCAGTGTGGGTAGAACTCTTAAATTGGTGGAGAACTCTGCTTCATTATGTGAAGGTTCTTTACATGCAAAGATGTGGTTCTTTAAAGAAGCATTATAAATGGCGGGCAACCTTCTTAAAGATGTAAAAGGTTCTTTATGTGGAAGTTCTCATTAAAAAACAGAAAATAACCCTTAGTGAGAACCCTTTTTGTATAAAGTATGTTCTAACTTCATTATGTTAACATTAGGTTTCTTCTGTGTTTTCTCCTGGTTCTTCAGGCTTTTCCTGCTGAATCTCTCAGCTGATGTTTGCTGTGGGGGGTTTCTCTCCTCAGTCTTCTCTTCAGGAGATGAACTGCAGGTTCTGTTGGGTTCTGATCTGCCTTTCCCTGCTGATGATGAATTTCTTTGTAACAGTGCTCTGGATTGCCAATCTGCTGAAAAAGTTCCTCTTGATCACTTTGGATGAATTTCTCTTTAGATGGTTTCTGTAGAACTTTCGAATTCATTCTGCTGCTCCATCTTGAGTCACATCTTCAATAAAGATTACTGATCCTGTTCCAGAAGCAGGAACTCAAAGTCCTGACACTTCCTCCAGTGTGCTTCAGCTTGTGTGTTTAGGATCATGAGAAGATTCTTTTTGTCTCCACACTTTGGCCTTTTCCATAACTTTGGTGGAGATAAACCTTTGTATCACCAGTCCATGAAACCTTTTTCTGGAATCTTTGTGGCTTTGGTTTGTATGCTGGTTCTTCCAGCTGACAGGTGTTTTGGACCTGGTGGTTTGGCCTCTATATGTCTTCTTTGATCATTGGATTGTGATCCCTCCATCCCTGCCCTGTGGAGGTTCTTCATGATGTTCCTGTCTGTTGTTGGGGTTTTTACCTTGCCACTCTCACAGTTTATTTCCTGCTGTGGTTTTTCTTGAACAGCCAGTTCAGCGTCTGTTCCCCAGTGGTTTCCTTCTTTTTCAGGATATTCCAAATTCCAGTCTTTGTGAAAGGCTTCTTAAGGATTTTCCCTCTTTTCTCAGCTTTAAAATGGTTTCTTTCCACCATAAACACTGAGAGCAGAAATCCCTAGCTACTGATAGTTTAAACCATCAAACAAGACTCACCTGTATAACAACAAACACCTGTCAGTCTCTCATGTTCTGATATTTTAACGCCTTGTTGTGACTGAACAGAAACATGCAGTAATCACCTCGCAGGATCTACAGGTGTCAGTCATGTTAATTAGCTTCCTGAGTTCTGCTAATTGAAGCTAAACGAGAATTTGCTTTTTCTGTGAGATTTTTAAAAAATTGTGCTTTTGAAGTTTACATTGTGTCCATGCAGGATCCAGAACTTCCTCAGCTTACATAAAAGGGTCTGCCAGTGACAGAAAGACCTGAATGTCACATCTTTTATTTGCGGCGCACTCGTCTGTTTGAGGCTCGTACGGTCAGTCGTTCCACTACCTCTGAGATGAGTGACCTTTCTCGAGGTCAGAGCAGGTCAGAGCAGAAAAGCAAGAGAAGAACAAGAAAAAAGAGGAAGGAAAAAGGGATTGGTTTGTCCTGTGAGAAGGAGAGGGAGGAGAAAGAGTGGAAAAGAAAGAGAAAGAGCGTTCATCCTGCTGTTAAACATCTGGATGCAGAAAGGGTCTTTAATGTAAGAAGGAAGAGGGGCTTATATAGGGGTCTTTCTTTCTTTTTTACTTACTTTTTTTCTTTCTTTTCACTTCTTCCTCTTTTTGTCTCTCTGTTATTCTTTCTTTCTTTCTTTTTTCTATATAGAACTATTTTCATCTTCTCTCTTTTGTTTATTTTTTTATGTCTTTATTTTTTCTCTTCTCTTCTCTTCTCCTCTTCTTTCTCTCAGGGAAAGGAGGGATCAGTTGAGCAGGTGACGGAGGTCAGAATGAACATTTCCTTTAGTTTGGAACTCTTCCACAGCTTCTACACACCCCACCCTTTCTCTCTCTCTCTCTCTCTCTCTCTCTCTCTCTCTCTCTCTCTCTTATCCTTCCATCTCTGCATGACTTACATGGGTTGCTACTCTCAGTCGTCCTCTGCCCGTCCGATCTGATCTGCCCGTCTCCGTCTGATGGAGTGGAAACTCCTCTCAGGGTGCTGGAGCGGAATGGCGGGTTTGGATTTGGTGCCCGTTTTAAAGCGCCGGTTCAGATTTCCTTGAAGCTGATTTTTCCTCTTTCAGTAACCGTCACTCACATACTTCCGTCCTCTGCGCCGGTGTGGCGGTTAAACAGGACGACCAGGGCAGAGTTTACAGTTTCTGACAAACATGGCGACGGTAGTGCCGGTTTTACCAGCGCTGCAGGTGTCAGAGTTAAAAGGGTTCAGTGAGGTTCTGCGGTTCTCTAACAGTGGAACGAAGGGAAGGAGGAAAAGGCTCAGAAGTGAAAGTTTTCACAGGAGGTGTGAAGAGAAGAGCAGACACTGTGTCAGACGACGGTTTTGATTGAGTAAAAATCCAGTGGAACGGCGAGAGCAAAGCCAGAGTGTTTGTTTTGGCACCTTCTACTCGTGAGGTGCTGAGGTTCTTGTCCTGTTTCAGCTGGATCTGGGCCTGAATGTCCCTTTATTTGTCGGGTGGAGATTCTCAGGTGTGTCTGAAATCTGATGTGTCTCCTGCTCACCCTTCATCACTGGTTGAGGAAATATTCAGGAAACAAGAAAGGTGCGCAGGACGTTGGTATTATTGTTATATTATATAACAGCAAAATCGATAATAATAATAAGAACAACACCAAACAACAACAATAACATCAATAATAATAATAATATATATATATATGTATGTTTTAGTTTGATTGTTCATCTCTCATTGTATATTCCTGCTGGACAGAACTCAACCTCAGAAACTGCAGTGTCTAACTGGAATATTCTGGTTTGGAGGAACGTCTTGGTTCTCCAGACTATGGCTACCCTCCTTCGCTCGTCACGTTTTCGCAGCCGACGCCCATCCACTACCCAAGCGCTGCTGACTGTCCCGCAGGGTGATGATGGTCTGCTGGTCCAGACACAATCTGTACCCGTCCCTGTTTTCTGTTCGAATTTATCAGAGTTCCTGTCTGTTTCATCTCCTCCGGACTCCTTGTTGTCTTTTTCCAGCTGCTGGAAATCTTATTCAGACCTTTGTTTCAGCATTCCCAGTCTGAGGTGCTTTAATTTGCTCTGGAACGAACGGATCTGGAGGAGAAGCTGCTGCAGTTTTTTGTTAAAGTTTGTTCTGATTGATTTTTGTCAATTTGTCAATTGCCACAAACAGCCCTTTTCCACCAAACAGACCATGTTTAGAACCTTTCTGGAGCATTTTGACCCAAAATAAAGACGGTCCCTGAAAACTCAGATACCAAAGGAACAAAAAATGTATTTTCTCCAGCAAGAACCGTGGGATATGTGTGTGTTTGGTTGCCCTGTGATGAACCGGTGACCCGTCCTCGGTGTTTTTCTGCATTGGGACAGGCTCCAGCACCCCCAGCCACCCTGATTAGGATAAACAGCTCACAGAATGGATGGATAACATTCCCGAATGTGCCGAGAGCACAAAGCCCGGAGTAATAAAGCCCAGCATAAATAACGGTTCCTTAAGTGAAGCTCAGGATATTTCTAAAGATAAATCCCACTGAAATGTGCTCCCAGGAGAACACAAGCTTCATGTTGTGTTGAGAGAAGCCTCACGTCTCCAAAAAACCTTTTATTTTGACTCACAGAGCCAAGGACAGATCATGTTTAGGCTAAACCTCCGCGATCCGTCCGCGAAGCTCACAATAACAATAGATTATGTTTTCTGTCTCTTTCCTCTTAAAGCAGAGCACTTCTCTGAACCTGAGGGGCTTTGAAGCTGTGCTTTTGAGTTATTTTTGAGGTTTTCTTCTAAACTGCTCCTCCAGTAAACTTCTGAAAAGGCAGATGAGAGAGCTGGAATGTTTGTCACAACTAAACTCCAGATCATCCCAAAGGAGCGCCGTTGCTTCAGAGAATTCCACAATTTATCTCTTTGACATGGTTCAGTACAGGCTGGAGTGTAATGGGTGTGGAAATGAGAGAGAGAGAGGTGTGTGTGTGTGTGTGTGTGTGTGTGTGTGTGTGTGTGTGTGTGTGTGTGTTTTGTGAGAGGACACACACTGGGCCAGTATGAAATAAAAGCCACAGATAGTGATCGAAGCGTCTTTTAAGTATTTAAGGTCCGACATGTTCTCTTATTAATAACTTAAGTACCTCAGAGGGTTCTTTGAGTTCCCTCGTGTCTGGATAATTGGACCAAGTTAGCCCGAATTTGTCCCAAATGTCTCCTGATATCATGGTGATCTTAAATGATAGCTGATCTGGTGCTGAGGGGACCTCCTGTCTCTTATCAGAATGACTCAGATGTTTAAGCTCTTTACGTTTTTCCTGCTTCCAACCCGCCGACCAGAACCTCTAGAACCAGAACACCAGTGTTCCTTTCAGCTGCTTTAATGCCGAGGCCCAGTTTATAGTGCGCATGCCCTGCTGGACGGTGTGTGTGTGTGTGTGTGTGTGTGTGTGTGTGTGTGTGTGTGTGTGTGTGTGTGTGTGTGTGTGTTAAATACAGAGGATGGGTTTGATTCTGGTTTACTGTGTTCAGAATAAAGAACAGTCGCTTTCACTTTCACTTTGATCTCCAAAAATGTGCAGCATGATACAAAAGACAACCCAAATAATCAAAACACACCGTCCCGAAGCAGTCTCGTAACATATTCAAGCTCACCAACGCTTGTGTGAAAAAGTAATTGCACCATGGCTTAAGACTATGGACTATGGACTATTTAATCACCGTGGAGACACCCTTTTGTCTGTTTTGTCTACAAAATTGTCACGGTCTGTCGTGCCCGTGGTTCCGATCGGGCACGACAGATGGCGCTCTGCCCTGACTGAGCACACCTGGGCTTGTTAGATACAGGTGTGCTTCATAGGGGCTGCTATTTAAGCCCCGGTGTGTCAGGACAGAGCGCGGTTCATTATCGAGGCTACGCCTCACAGTTAATGGTGGCACTTTTGGTTTATATTGTTCCTTTATGTTAATAAAGTTACGTTTCGGAACCACTGGCTCTGCATTGGCGTCCTCCCTACACCCCGCCATCGTTACAAAAATAGTCTTTTTCAGTCCCATATCCTTTTCAGGTCCTGCCACCTGTGAGCATTAATAACAGAAAATGAAAACCTTAGATTAGATTTGTTTTATTAAATTGATCAAGAGTTTAAGGGCTTGTAGCACAGGTGGGCACGACGGAAGGATCTGCAGACATTAAAGCGCGTTTGATGGACATCTTTGGTTTAGTTGGTCTTTATGAATGAGAAAAATGCAATAAAACCCTCGAGGTCATGTGCTACCATGAAAAAGATCATGCCTGGGATCTACTGCGTCCAAATCCTGGCCGTTAATGCTGGAATATGAAGAAATAGGAAGATTGATTGATTAATTCAATTAGCAGGTTGCATGAAGACAATCATCTCACTGCACTGGCGAGGACGTTTTTAATGGGTCTGTTAATGGGTTTAAAAGTCCCGCAGCTCCGATAAAGAGAAATATTATTGCCTTCCTAATTACATCTTACCTGCTTGATGTTGTTGAGGCATGCGTCCATCGAGAGATAAAAAGAGAAAAATATGAAGGATGGTTTTGGTGCATGAAGAGTGGAATGGGGGGGTATAACATTAGAGAAAGTACAGTGAATGGGCTCTTTAATCAGATGACTGTGTTATACAGGGGCTGTCAGAATAACATAAATGTACATTCTCAACACCTCTGAAAAAGTAAAGAGACATTTTGTCCAGACAGCAGCATAGCTGGCCCATTTTCACCGCTGCAGAATGTCCCTTTTTGACGTCCACTTCTGAGCTTTCAGACCACCGTCTGCAAACAGTGGGCTTTGGCCCATCATACCCCTGCTGTGCTGATCTAAGAGTCCCTTTGTAGGTCTGCGCTATTTCCTTTGGGACACGGCACTCGACAGGGGGTGTCGTTTGAGGCCGCTGTTATTTACCCTGACCCCAGAACGACTGGCGATCCTCCCCAGTAGAAAAAGCAATTACCGCCTGGGACCTTTCCAGGAAAAGGAGCCACTAAACCTGAAGAACAGAGGCGGAGATTTACAGGAGAGTCTCTGCTTTCTTCAAGGCCTGTCGCGTTTCCTCCAATCACCAAACGACGATCACAGTCGAATTTAACTGACTGACTTTAGACCGGTTGACTTCGAACCGCGGGCACCGCTGTCACCTCGTCGTGAGAAGGTTCTGGGTTTGATTCAAGTCAAGTCAGGTAGATTTTATTGTCATTTCAACCATAAACGCAGTGCAACCAAGCAACGTTCCTCCAGAACCAAGGTGGTGCAGACAATCTAGAACATGACATAGGACACATCAAAGGACTAGAGACTAAAGAAGTGCAGACAGGACCCCATACCGGGCTAAACGGGCAGACGGGTGGTCCGGGTCCTTTCTGTGTGGAGTGGACATGTTGGCCCCATGTCTGCTTGGGTTTCCACTGGGAGCTCTGGTGGAGATGCTAATTTGTCCTCTGGGTGTGAGTGTGTTTGTCTGTGTGTCTGTCCTGCAATAGACTGCTGATCGGTCCAGTCTGTGTCCCCTCCTTTCGCCCAGTGAGAGCTGGGATAGACTCCCGCACCACCCTAACAAGGACAAGCGACTCGGAAATTGAGGGAGTGAATTTTCTTTCATATGAAGTGACGTCTTTGGCTTTTAGGACCCCCAGATGTTCTGAAATGGCCTGTTCTCAAGCTCAAGGGATTTGATGATTCTCTCCAGACCCAGAGAGGTGGTGCAGCCATGTTTTTAACTCGAGTTGCAGCATTCCTATTGGCCCGTAAAAAGAAACCTCGGCGGTTGATAGGCCAGCAGGGATTTTTTGGTCCTCATCTTGTGTGTCTTGAAAAGGTGCTGCTGTTTAGTCTTCAGCTCAGGTTCTCTTCTTCATCCCTCATTTCATAACATCAGGATTTCTTACCCCCACTCCTGTTACATACAGAAAGATGGAGACGTGTTGAAAGAGACGAGGACGGAGGAAGTGAAAATGGACCGAAAGGTCACAAACAGTGTCTCTGCCCTCCACGCTGCGGAGGTCAGCACAGCAGGGTTTGGACATGAAAGAGACTCGAAAATCATTCAGAAAACGTTTTCAGCCTTTTTCGTTCCTCTGACCTCCTCACCCGCTCTCTGTCCTCTGTCCTTGTTTCGGCTGTCTGCTGTATAATTACTGATCAGACTTCTGCCTCTGGTCCGGCTGACTCACCCACTCACAGGAATATATTACTCCAGCCCTCCAGGGCAGAGAAGCGCTCCTCACTGGCTGTTCGGAGATTTTTTTTTGTGAAAGTCTTGCTTTGTTTGGACCTTGAACCGCAACGGAAAGTTAATTCCTTCTTGTGGTTTGTTTTTTTCCCCCCAAGTGATCTTTATAAACACAAACGCTGAGCTTGGTTTGGTGTCAAACACCCCGTAGGCGCTGCTCAGACTAGACTCGGAGAAAAACACTCCCTGGCCACTATATCGGAAACACCTGCCTTCAGTTTACACTCCCCGGCCACTTTATCGGAAACGCCTGCCTTCAGTTTACACTCCCCGGCCACTTTATCGGAAACACCTGCCTTCAGTTCACACTCCTCGGCCACTTTATCAGAAACGCCTGCCTTCAGTTTACCCTCCCTGGCCACTTTATTAGAAACACAATGTAGACATGTAACTTCTCCTTTCAGTTAACTCTTTAAAGGGCTCATATGTTACATTTTTCTTTTATTAGTAAATCATAACGCTGTTTATTCACCAAAAAAAGTTTCCAACTTCTAGAATGAAGCGGCCTGTTTCTGCTAATGTCCCTTTAATACTGACATACGGTAATGAACTCTGTTCTGCTCTGATTGGGAGCCTTAATGGAAGCGCTCATAAAGTCCATGTGAGTGGGCGGGGCTATGACGCTATAGCAGCTGGTGGTTATATGCAAATGAGTTGGGGTTTTTTGTGACATCACAAGAGGGCCTGTTTTGGTGGCTTTGTATATTTTGAATCTAGAGCACACCTCACTCAAAACACTCTTTTCTTCCTGACACACATGAGAAGAAGGCCTGGATTTCCATGATATGGGCTCTTTAAGTTCTAGCGTTGTTTGGTTCTTCATGGATGAGATAATCCAGCAGTACTGCTTGTTTTTTTTATCGCCAATAAAACATGCACACCGTGTCCCACGTTGAACAAATCTGACTGTTGTCCAATGTGCTTGGCGGGAGTAAACGATTGTTTCATCTCGAGAACATGTTGAGGACTTCACAATCAAGAGGCCTCTTGCAATCAGACTCTTGCTGGGACGTAATGGTTCAATCAGAAAGCATTTCTTCTTCTTGAAAGCCCATCCAGACTCACTAAACATTTTCTCACCCGGGTTTGATTAAAGCAGAGCTTTTCCAAAAAATATGGAAAAAATTATGTTGTTTAGAAGCAAACAAAGTCGTTCAGAATGATCCTGTGAATCAGATCCGTCTCCAGCGAGTGCGAATGGAACCGGACGTCTGAACGTCTCTCACAGACATGAACTGGTGGTGGAGACGCTGTCTGATGTCTGAGACGGTGTTTTAGTTCATGGTGGAGGGACACAAAGAAGAGAGATTTAGTTCAGATGGACTATTTTACCATCATAACCGTCCCACAGAGACACTCACAGACACTCGGAGACACATGGAGCTTCACTGGGGGACAGAAGATGTCATGATTTGAGACGTCCGGTTCCGTTCACCACCGCTGTAGAGAAACTGAATTTTGAGAGTGTGATGAAGGTTTTATTTCAGTTTAGGTCTAAGTAGACTGCATTGTCCTGGGACGGACTGAATATTCCCTCCAGCTGTCTCAAGCAGTGCAATGTCCACATCTGGACTTGGTCCTGTTTAGTGGCGGAACGAAGTGGATCTGATTTTGTGTGTCAGTGAAGCCATCCTGACTGCAGAGCGCTGAAGGGTGTTTACTGTGACCGCACTCAGATAATGAAGGGTTTCTAACGCAGGTTGGTGTAAAACTGCACTTTGCCCCACCCCAAAGCCCGTCTAACTGTCCACTGTGTCCCACGTGGGTGTGGGATATAGATCTGGGACTCTCAGAAGCCTGACAGGCTTAAACATCTGGAGAACAAACCCTGTAGTGAAAGTGAAAGTGACTGTTAGCCATTGTGAACACAGTGAATCAAAACCAAACACATCCTCTGCATTTAACACACACACACACACACACACACACACACACACACCGTCCAGCAGGGGGAGCCATATCCAGGTCCAGTCAGCGTGGAGAAACCTGGTGGTGGAGCTTACATTCATTATGATACATTTTCATCTTTTTTGTCTTTTTGTCTTTTTCTTCGCTGCACAAAATCAGCTGAAATCTCAGACTTCTCCATTCATCTGTGAACGAAAATAAAGTTCTGTCTCGCTCATCATGTTGTCTCGTTCCCCGTCTCACCCGTGTGTTTTGGGGAGGACATGTGGTTTGGAGAGCAGACAGACAGGTGGGTGGTTGAAGACGGTTTAAGGGTGGTGTAGTTTTGTCACTGGACTAAGCAAGCTCCAGGAAATGGTGTGTGTGTGTGTGTGTGTGTGTGTGTGTGTGTGTGTGTGTGTGTGTGAGTGTGTACGGAGGGGGCGGGGTGTGTGTGTGTTTACATCCTCCTGGATTGATGGAGCATTTCCTGGGACATTAGACCAGGAGCTGAAAATAAAGTGTGTGTCTGGGTCGTCGTGAAAGGGAATGAGTGTGTGTGTGTGTGTGTGTGTGTGTGTGTGTGTGTGTGTGTGTGTGTGTGTGTTGACCCACTGCATGCCTGTAACCCGAATCCTTTCCAGCCACGTCCAGTAAGTGTTGGTCTTACTGACGGCATGTGTGAGATTCTCTCACACTGATCCCTCTCTTCTCTGTGTTTAAACGAATGGAGTTTCTTGCCTTTTCTGCTCCATTTCTCTCCTCAATTCTTATTCCTTCAAAATATTTCCATTTCTTTCATTTTCACTTCATTCTATTCCACTCTTTTCTTTTACCTTTCTTTCCATTCCAGTCTAATATGTTCCATTTCCATTCTTTCTATTCCAGTCTATTCTTATCCATCTTTTCCATTTCCATTCATCCACCCAGTTCTTTCCATTTGTTTCCATTTCGGTCAATTTCATTCCTTTACAATCCTTTCATTTTCCTTCCGTTCCAGTCTTCTCCCTTTCTATTCCAGTCCTGTCATACAGAGGATTTAATGAAAGAAACAGGAGCAAAGGTTTTAGAGCTCCAGGCTGCAAATTACCTAAAGATACAAGGTTCTAGATAAAGGGGTTCCACCCACTCAGTTCAGCATCAGCAGTAAATGAATCCCCTGATCATCTGGAATCATCTGCACCTGTGGGCAGCGGTGGTCTAGTGGTGAGGGAGTCGGCCACAGAATCGGAAGATTGTGCGTTCAAACCCCTTACTAGTAGGTTGCCCTGAGGTACCCTTGAGCAAGGTACCGTCCCCATCACTGCTCCCCGGGCACTTTCATAGCTGCCCCCTGCTGCACGGTGTTTGCATGGGTTAAATGCAGAGGTCCAATTTCGTTGTGGTTCACTGTGTGCTGTGACCTCGCAATGACAAGAATAGTCACTTTCACTTTATTTCATCTGTTTCTTCACTGCTCCATGTCTTAAGTTAGAAGGTTCAGACGTAGAACACAGAACTATCAGACTGCTCAGGTACAGAGACTGGACTGAACATGAGAGACAACAACACTGTCCTTCAGGAAGATCTGGAGAACTGTCCCTCAACAACACATTAAACATACAAGAACGTCTGGAAGTGGAGGATGAAGAAATGGGGAAAATATAGCAGAACTGCTGCTGGGTTCTACGTTCACGCGAGCACAGCAGTGTCTTCACAGTCCTGTGTGTGTGTGTATGTGTGTATCAAACAGTGGTTCTTTAGTGGCAGAACCCCCCCTCGCAGCTCTGCAGTGGAATGCTCTAAAATAACCGCTGCTCAGTGTTTGTTTTGAGGAAAGCGTGAATAAACAAGACTTCCGTGGTCACCTTAAGGCTTGCATACCATCGAGCTCAAACTCCTGGAGCTGGAAGACTCTCCGGACGTCTTCTTTTCTCTTTATGTAATTATTTGGCTTTTGGAATTTTCCCAACTTCATCAGTCGGTTCTGTTATTACTGTCAGGAAGGCCGGAGGGGATTCAAACCTCACGTTCCACAACACGGAGCTTTTTCCCTGCAAGTTTAAAATCCGTTCTTTTAATGAGCTGAAATGTTCAGAAGTACGACGTGATCGTTATTGTTGGGTCTGGAGCTTTTATTTCCCACTTGAGCGCGCCGTATTTATACCATTTCAGAACACGAATGCTGGAAAACTGAAAATTATAACATGAACCTGCAGTTTGTCTGTGATCAGTAACGCTTCAGCTCATCCAGCTGCAGCAGGTTGTGGTGCAGCTGTTTTTAAAAGCAGTTTCTGGAGAACAAACCCTGAAACTGGCGGTAACGACTTGGTCGACTGGGTTTAAAGTGATTATCTGTCATATTTTATTTAGCGATGTACTAAATTCTCTGCCAACACACTTTTAATGAAAGCAAACTGACGAGAACGTGGATGATAAACAAAAGCAGGATAATTAAAGTCACTATGGTGGTCACAGTATCTGCCATGAAGTATGGAGGGGTGAAAAAGCTCCACACTGC
The DNA here is from genome assembly GCA_017165825.1 of Hepsetus odoe. Taxonomy (NCBI): domain Eukaryota; kingdom Metazoa; phylum Chordata; class Actinopteri; order Characiformes; family Hepsetidae; genus Hepsetus; species Hepsetus odoe. The sequence goes on from CM029393.1 coordinate 11,090,940, forward strand.
TCCTAATGACACTGTTTTTGATCATGGTTCCTAATTTTCATTAGTCTGATGTTAAGTTGTTAAGTTTGAGTTTTTCTCTTTCTTTTAGTTTTGATTTTTTACTAAATGTTTGAGGACTATTTTCATGCTTATATTCCAAAATGACACTTTTTAAAAAGTTTTTAAAGGTACATTTTCACGTTAACTTCTGAATCTGAAGTTTGAGCCACCTTTGAACTATTAAGCGATGCTTCGGTTGAAGTTATTAAAACGGTATTTTAATGTCTATTTTGTTGCTCGGCAGCCGTATCCTATTGTTAAAGCTGGTTCCACATTGTTGCTGTTTTTGCCGCGGAAATAATCTCAGAGTTAAACATGCTGAGATACGTGAGGGACGAGGATGGACAGGATTAGGGACGAGACTATTACAGGGGCAGCTCAGGTTGGAGACAAAGTGAGAGAAGTGAGACTGTGTCGGTGTGGACGTGTCCAGAGGAGAGACGAGGAGTACATCGGGAGAAGGATGTTGAAGATGGAGCTGCCAGGAAAGAGGAGAAGAGGAAGGACAAAGAGGAGGTTTATGGACGTGGTGAGAGAGGACATGCAGGTGGACGGTGTGAAGATGCAGGGGACAGGAAAACATGGAGACACCTAGCGGGTGCAGTTGGAAGGAGAAGAAGAAGTTCTGCACTTTGTGTTTGAGTGGTGATTTTTAGATGATCTGACAGATTTGGAAGTTCCTGAAGTTGTGCAGCCCTGAGTGAAGTTTTGAACCGAGGACGGAATGAATATGTCTGCTCAGTATAAATGTTGGACGGGGACCCGAAACCATGCTGAGGGAGGAACATTCTAGACGGCCTGCAGAGGGAATTATATAACAGAGTCCGGCAGGCTTTTAAAACGCAGCACGTCAGACATTCCTGAATTTCCATCTTCTGCTCTTTACCACTAACTGTTGCTCCCCAGTCTGGGTTCTCCGAGTCAGCCGTGACCGAGAACACTGGAACGTTTCATTCTGAGACTGACAGTAGAAGGAGAAATGATTTGGGACAAAAAGACCCTCCAGAAAGGGGCTTTTATTTTGGTGGGCAGAAATTTAGAACGGGAAGACTTTTATTGTTTTATTATTTTTTTTTAAAGAGTTAATAACGCTGCTGTTCTACAGTTTATTTATTTATTTTTAACTTAAAAATAAATAAGTAAAATGAACTTTTATTAAAAAATTTTTTGCAGCTTTAAATGTAATTTTCTAATTTACAAAAAAAGATAATTCATTGGATTTTATGTAAACTTTAATGACTGAATTCTGACACCTCGCTCCTGTCCAGGGTGCTTGGAGAATTGGAGGCCCACATAATGTGGACTCTCCCCACACACACACACACACACACACACACACACACAGACTCATTGCATTTGATTTATTCATGACATGCTAATACATTATGAGGAGTGGGCCAATAGAAATGTGCCGAAGGGAATCATTAAAGGAGATTTTTCCCTTCCTGTGTGTGAGGTTGTGGTTAGTAAATACGAACTTTTGTTACCATGGCGACAGTATGCAGCATTCAGATGTACGCCCCGGACTACAGAACCTAGCTGTTTGATGGTGTGTGTGTGTGTGTGTGTGTGTGTGACTGAAGGGAAAGTGGTTTGGAACGCATCCTCGTTTGACTCCAAATAGAGAACTTGTGAAAAGAGGGAGCGATTTTTTTTCACCCCTTTTTCGCAGCCAAACCAGAACAAGATGTTCTTTGATGGACTCTAGACTTGTTGCATCACTGGCACTGGTCTGGGAAAGCTGACCTGGATATTCGAGGGCAGGCGGATCCAACGGCGAGGCTGAAAGGCTAGAACTGTTGGAGAAAGAGCCTCTGTGTGGAGTAAACGAAAGAACCTGGGAGAACCAAACAGAAAGATACCAGATACCAAAATGACCCAGATGGGAATTCTGAACCGATCCCGATCCGATCACGTACAGAACTGTAAAGAAACATATAGGTGAACTGCTGTTTATGTGGAAAAAAAACTATAAGAACTCAAAAGAAATCCATTTAGTTCACTTTGCTGTTTCCCAACGGAGCAATTAAAGTGCCCATACCATGGAAACAGCTTGACAGTTTTGTGATGTCACAAAAGCAGCCCCGATTGCTTAAATCCTTCATGCTGAAGTTCAAAGCAGACTTTTTTAATATGGCTGAATATAAACCAATCACAGTTTACAGACTGTCCAGCTCTGAGAGACAGGAAATCAGGCAAAGGTCACAAATGGACCTCATTGGAGAATAAGCAGGATATGGGCTCTTTAATACGCGCTAATCTGACAGTAATCTGCGTAAAAGGAATGAAATACTAGAAAGAAAAATGTTTGTTAAGCAGTTTTTTTCAGTACTAAAGTACACAGAAGGCTGCAGTATGCAAATTAGCCCTGGCAAACCACCATCAATTCCGACCAATCACAGACCAGATGAGTTTGTGTGGGTGTTTTTGATGAATCAGGCTTTTTGCATAATCCAGGAAAAGGGAGTAATAATGCTGGTCAGTGCACAACCACTTACACCACTACTGATGCATGGTGTGTGTGTGTGTGTGTGTGTGTGTGTGTGTGTGTGTGTGTGTGTGTGTGTGTGTGTGTGTGTGTGTGTGTACCCTAAGTAGAGCCTTCAGTCCTCTAATGATGACTTTCCTCCTTCAGCCCCAGTCTGGTAATGAACGGTTGTTGGAAATGGTGTCTGATGGTCCAACATACACTTAGAGGGCAAAATAATTATTAGTGGGGTAGAAACAGGGTCTGTCTTAATCAGGGTGGCAATTACAGGTGGGGTGTTTTGGAAGGACGGGAGAGGCAGGGGGGTAGTTGAGTGTCCTGTTTTAAAGACCCCTGTCATGTAGACACAAATGTTATGATCTGTAGTTTGGAGGAGACCCTGGAAAGATGGAGATCTGCTCTAAAGAGAAGAATGAACGTCAGTGGGACAGAATCTGTGAGTGTGAATGAAAGGCTGGACAGTGGTTAGGATGGAGGGAGTAGAGGTGGTGAATATGGAGGAGTTTAAAAACTTGGGGTTGGCCACTACAGTATTTGGAGACAGTAGTGAGACCAGCTATGTTATATGGGTCGGAGATGTTGATGAAAAGGCAGGCAGTGGAGCTGGAGGTGTCAGAGATAAAGATGCTGAAATTTACGAGTGGAGGAACGAGGATGGGCAGGATCAGGGACGAGCGTATTAGAGAGACGGATCATGTTGGACGGTTTGGAGACAAAATGAGTGAAGTGAGACTGTGTTGGTTTATGTCCATAGGAGAGACTAGGAGTCTATCAGGACTCATTTCCATTGGCTAGCTCCTATATTGCTTGGAAATAAATATGCAAATGTCAGCACCAGAGCCAATCAGAAGTGGAAACAAACGTATCAAATGTGACAAAAAGCAGACCTTGATAATATTAATTCGTTTGTTTACATAAGTGGCTTTAGTCTTCCCCGTCCATGTCAGAAATACATATGAGGGACAGTTTGAACAGTGGACTGGGACGGAGTCGGGGAAAACCGAAAATGTGGGGAGAAACATGTAAACAAGTAGCCGTGTCGATTGTTTCTGTCGTCTTTATCGGACAAAATGAAACAGAATTGGTTTAACTGTGTGTTTGAGGACCGAGAGGTCGCAGGTTTGATTCCCACCTGCAGCACTGCCACCACTGGGTTCCTGAGTAAGACCCTTAACCCCGAGTGTCTCCAGGGGACTGTCCCTGTAGTTAGGACATAGGACAAGTCGCAGTAAATGTAATGCAGTAAATGTAAATGTATTTCCTCTTTTTTGTGGCCCTGCAGCACCGAAGACGTGCAGCCCGAAGCAGTTTGTGTGTAAAGACCAGGTGACGTGTATCTCTAAAGGCTGGCGGTGTGACGGAGAGAAGGACTGTCCTGACGGCTCAGACGAGACGCCGGATGTCTGTAAGTCTCACCTGTTTGTCTAAATTCATCCACACTGGGGCACCCCCCAAGATCCACCTGCAGACCAGGTTTCAAACAGAACATGTTCTATGAAGTGACCAAGAACCCTCCAAGACCTGCCAGCTCAATTCCAAGAAAATCACAGCTCTACTAAAAACAACCCAATTTAATTTTACATATTGAGCTAACAGGTTCAGACGTTCTAAAGGATAAACAGGTTCCAACCGTTCTAAAGAATAAATGGGTTTGGATGTTCTGAGGGGTAAACGGGTTTAGATTTTCTGAGGAGTAAACGGGTTTAGATGTTCTTAGGAGTAAACGGGTTTAGATGTTCTGAGGGGTAAACGGGTTTAGATGTTCTTAGGAGTAAACGGGTTTAGATGTTCTGAGGGGTAAACGGGTTTAGATGTTCTGAGGAGTAAACGGGTTTAGAGGTGGAGGCCCCTGATTGTGTGGGAAGGTTTGCTGTTTTGTGGCCCCAGGCTGTGTGCAGCTGCTCGCTGTCGAGCGATAGGAGTTATCGTGGTTTTGTTTTTGTTTTTGTTTTACGATGGACTGGACCTGGACCTGACGTTCTCTTCATTCCTTTATTTAGTCTAATATTCTGTGGTGCAGCCGGATGATACCATTTCAGCTGTATGACAGGGGTGCACTGCTTTTTGGGAGAGAGGTGGAGATTATAGTGGATCAGAGGCTCCGGTGGAGAAACCCAGATGTTTGTGTGATGCAGTGATTTTTAGGTTTTGGCTCTGAAAGTCTTCTTCTCTAACTGAATCCAGTTTCTGCAGGAGTTTCTCAGTGTCACCCTTTTGCTGTATCGACTCAGACTCCACCAGTTTCTGGACTAATTAAACCTATCAGCTCTTTATTTACACATTTTACATTCAACTAAACTTTTACACTCTTCATTTACACATTTTGCACTAAACTAAACCTTTACAGTCATTGTAAGGATAGAGGGAGTAGAGGAGGTGAAGGGGGAGGAGTTTAAAAACTCAGGTGGACAGTTCAGAGTAACGGCAAGTGTGGAAGAGAGGAGAAGAAGAGAGTGCAGGCAGGTTGGAATGGGTGGAGAAGAGTGTCTGGAATCATTTGTAACCAGCTAGAGTAAAAGGGAAGGTTCACAGGATGGCAGTGAGACCAGCTATGTTGTATGGGTTGGAGACGGTGGCACTGATGAAAAGACAGGAGGCGGAGCTGGAGGTGTCAGAGTCAAAGATGCTGAGATGTTCGTTGGGTGTGACGAGGATGGACAGGATTAGAAATGAGTATATTAGAGGGACAGATCAGGTTGGACGTTTTTGAGACAATGTGTAGTAAGGTTGCGTTGGTGTGGACATGTCCAGAGGAGAGATGAGGTTTATACTGGAAGGAGGATGTTGAAGATGGATCTGCCTGGAAAGAGGAGAAGAGGAAGACCAGAGAGGAGGTGGTGAGAGAGTGGTGAGAGAGGACATACAGGGGGACGGTTTGAAGGAGGAAGATGCAGAGGACCAGAAGAAACCTTTTTACGCTGAACTAACCCTCTCACTCTTATCTACAGGGTTAAATGTAAGACTGGGATTGCTCTCTGCTGTATGTTGCTTTACTGAGGATACTGAAGCTCCTGCCCATGTTTTTAGTCTGATGTTCCTCAAAGTGCACCAGAAATGCTGGACGTGATGGCAGACGGTGTGATATCGATGTAGAAAATGTAAAAATGCTGGAGTTTTCCTTTGATGGATCATTTATGGCCGATATAGAGGCAGGGATTCTGTACCACGAGCCTTTTTGGCTTCATTGTACAGAAAGCTGGTATTATGAAAGTGAAAAAAAGTGAAAGTGAAAACCCTTGTCATTGCGAGGTCACGGCACAGCACACATGAACCACAACGAAACTGGACCTCTGCATTTAACCCATACACACACGTGCAGCAGTGGGCAGCTATTGAAAGCGCCCGGGGAGCAGTGATGGGGACGGTACCTTGCTCAAGGGTACCTCAGGGCAACCCACTAGGGTGGGAATCAAACCCACAATCTTCCGATGCAGAGCCAACTCCCTAACCACTAGGCCACCGCTGCCCCATTATTATCATATTATCATCCAGCTTTTCAAATCAAAGTGCAATTAAACGGCGTTAACGAAGTAGAAAGACTTCATTTCTGCTCGAACAGCAGCTCCGATTGCTCTCCTTAAATGATAATCAAGGGCAAATTACACGCTGGGGACAAAGGTGAGCCGTTTTCTTTGACTGATCTTCAAACCTGTGGATGAATTCTTTTCTGAAAAAAACTTCTAAAAGAAAATGAATGTTGTAATTAATCTGCTCTTTGACGCCCCCTCACCCCCGGCTTGTCTTCGTCCACTGTCCTCAGAAGCGCCCCAGTTTTCGGCCGTGTTTCTGACACAGAAAAGCAGCTTATCAGAACTTTGTGCTGAAATAAACAAGCATTTTTTGCAGAGCCTTTCGGAAAACAGCCACAAACACTGGCAGCTACATGTCCAGAAGTATCTGGACATGGCTGCAGAATGAGTTCGGCTACTTTTAGGGTCACACATGGACAGATGGAGAAGAGTGACTGGAGTGATCTGTGACAGACGGGGACTCGCCATATCAGTATTGCAGTGACCTTTATTGTGATGTCGAATTGGGAAACCTGACGTCTCTGTTCTCCACAGTGTGAGAAATTTCGATCAGTGACATTGTGGGGACGTGGTGCTGTAATCAGGGCTGTTGTTGATTAGACTGGATGATTCACCGTCCTGAAGTTGAATTGTCCTGAACTGCGCCGCTCTCACAGGCTGCGATAATAAAAATGTTTTCGGCCAATGCGGCCCTGTCGGTTTATCACGGTGCTGTTCAAACGCAGGGCAAGGGATTGACATGTAATTAGATTTAACTTGCTTCTCGAAGCTCGGCCTCGGGAGGAAACAACGGCGGGCTTCATCCGTCCGAACGAGGACAAAACGAATGTTTGTCCTCCTCAGTCACAACCAATTTCACGCTTTATAAAGTTTATCTTTTTCTCGCTTCTTTACAGCCGAGGATGGAAACGAGGCAGCTGAGTCATTCCGAATGGAGGAGGGAGGGAAGGAAAATACACGGAAAGGGTGGCTTTTGTGGGTCCTGGAAGATTTTAAAGGGAAGGTTTGGAGTTTTGGAGTCCGACGTGTCTAAATAATCCAGCAAGAATTGCTTGGAGGAGTATTTCTATAAACCTCAGAGGTTTCTCTGGAGGACTGTTTGTTTGGACTAATTTCAGCAGTCAGTCTTACTGAGAGAATTCCATAAATTTTCCCAAATTCCTGCATAATTAAGTGGTTAAGATGTAAGATGACATCTGAATGTCCCTCACAGGCATGAAATGGTGGTGGAGACGCTTAAGATTTGAGTTCAGCAGGACTGTTTTACCGTCCTCGCCATCCCATCGAGACACTCAGAGACACGTGGAGCTTCACTGGGGGACATAAAATGCACAGATTTGGGACGTCCCGTTCCGTTCACCACCACTGGGATGAAACTTTCCTTTTGGAGATGGTTGTCAGGGTGAGGTAGTCCTATAAAGATCCAGGCTGGAGGAAAAAGGCAGCTGCTAAACTGAGGGTTTGGAGGGTCGACAGGAAACAGGAGAGGCGTCTGGAAAGTCGCCGGGAAGAGAGGATGGAAAGTAGACCCCACTTGTCCATTCTGGTTCCGCTGCAAGAGACTGGCTCATCATTTCTCAGCGTGTCCAGACCAGACTAGGGGACATTAACCATCCTAATTTTAGAAATGAAGCGCGAACTGCAGAGCGGTCGTGAAGAGAAGGTTTCATTCACGACCGGAATAAAAGTTCCTTCGCGTCCCAGGTCTACTGTCCTCCATCATCCCACGTCTAGGGGACACATTGTTTGGACACAATGTGTAATGACACACTAGGGGAGCCAGGTGTGTGTGTGTGTGTGAGTGTGTGTGTGCGCTGCCCCTCGTTGATGTGATTTATCACCGAATCGTGTGAAGTCGTGCTCTGTTGGTGCAGATGCCCCTCCAAAACAGCCCCGGGCTGAAGTGTGAAAAAGGGGTTTATTTATTTACGTGGCAGAATCGCACTGTGGCCTTTTTGTTAAGGCGGCCGTCGGCGGCGGTGAAGTCGTCCTCTGTCCCGCTGCAGCTGGTTAAGCCGTCCTCCGAGTCCCCCCAACACAATGGCAGCCTTTGTGATCTGGACGCTGGTCTTGAATAAGCTGCAGTAAAGCGATATTCCAGCAGCAGAAACAAAAAAACGTATCGCCCTCCAGCTTCCATCAGACTGTAAATCCTGCACTTTGTTGCTCAGGGTGGAAAACGGGCTCTCACTCCTGCTTTCTGGACCATTTTGTTGGTGCTCTTCCATGAAAAAAGAACCTTAAACACGGAACAAAGAATGATGGGTTCCATTAACACTAATCAGACTTTTCATTTTGGAGTCAACTGAACATTTCACATGGTGCGCACATTGATACCAAACCACACGAGTTTCCTCGAATGGCTGATCGAGACGCCTGTGATACACATTAAACGATGACGATGAAACACCGAATGATAAGCAGCGATCAGTTAAATCAATACTAATCAATTAAAGAGACAAAAGTAAGCTGCCCAAGCTCTTTAAAAATATCGTAACAAATCTAAATAAATCCTCTCCTTTCACACGTGTCACACCTACGTCAGTGTAGACACCCCCCCCCAACACACACACACACACACACACACACGCACAGTATTTACTGCATATTAACGGTCATAAATGTAAACATGTACAGTAAAAACTTTCACACTCTCTGTGCTATTCATTGTGAAGGCTAGGTAATGGTGTGTGTGTGTGTGTGTGTGTGTGTTGGGGGGGTGTCACACACTGATCTTTTATTCCTGCAGCAGGAAGTGTGTTGGTGGTTCTCACAGCAGCAGGTGTTTTATAATCTCTGGGTCTCTTGGTTCTCATGAATGGAGATGGTTTGAGTGTGTGTGTGTGTGTGTGTGTGTGTGTGTGTGGAGAGGTTTGGACCATGTGGATAAAGCTCATCATCCTATAAACAAACTCATCACTGAAACTGACTCTCTCGGACCTCAAACCCGAGTCGGCGCTTCAGTTCATCTTTAATGTGGATTTACAAGGTTTGTCTTTTCTGTGTGTTTGTGTCCATTTCGTCTGAAACGGGTCTGGATGTTGGAGGTGATGGAGGTGATGGAGGTGATGGAGCATAAAAATAATAAGGCCTCCGTATACCATTTAATACAAATCGATACCAATTAATACAAATGTATTGAGCCACCGAGTCTTTGTTTGGGATGTTTTTGAGAGAGTTCAACACTTCTTGTTGCTGCTTAATCCTTTCCACGTCGCTATGACGATAACGGTACCTTGGAGGCAAATTTGTGAGATGTCAGGCGTCTACTATGGGGGTTCCTGCTGGATCTGGCGCCCTCCCGGCTGCTGAGCGAGGGGCTCGTTTTCTCCTGAGTTATGGAGTCATTTTCCTGCTCCGTTAAAGGCACTGGTTGCCCTTGTTTTTAGAGAGAAATGCTCAGGTTCTCAGCTTGGACGTGTCTGAAATGCCACCGTCTGCTTTTCTCCTATCTGCGGGTCATTAAGGTGAATTATTTGGTGAACCAAAGATGTGAAGATCTTATTGAGGCCCTTTGTTTGTTTTCGCTATGCTGAGGCCACCCAGGTGCAGCCCGAGAAGGTCGCCGAAAGGCCGAGTCAGCTTTTGAGTAATCCTTGGGAATGTTTAGAGTAGAAGTGGCAGGGATGCGTCCTCGACGTCTTTGGAAGCCAAAGAATCCTCCAGTAGAGACCCTTTAGAACCAACAGCTGTGCTTTGAGCAAGTCTCAACGCTCTTAACGTGAACGTTGGGTAGATTTGCACCCCTTGGAGATGGTTGACCATTTCTGGTGACCAGTTTTGCTTTTTCACCATGTGGACCTAATCTCAAAGAGGGATTTCAGTCGGTTCTAGATATTTCACTTCAGGAGTCCTGTTTTGCCTGTTCTAGACATAAGGAACTGTAAGCACTGTGCAAAGGTCTTGAGGCCCTAATTTCTTCATGTTTTGATTGCCCGAATTTCTTGTTTCTCCAAACCTGGTTCTTTGCAGACTGTCATGACTTCTTGTGGTTATGCAGTAATTCTCCTTCTTCTTCTTCTTCTTCTTCTTCTTCTTCTCCACGCTTCATTTTGTTCTAGATACGACACTGACAACCACACTTTAGAAATGGAGAGTGGTCGCTTTACTGTAGGAGTGAGTGTAAAACTGATACACCCAAGATCCCAATAGAACATAGGGAACCTTTAACAAACTTTAATCAACCATTTTTAATCTAGAACGTTCCAAAAATGTGTGCCGACATACTTCAGAAACCAGAGCACAAATTATTGTGCAGCACTCACAGCTGCTTTTCTCAGATTTGTTCCTCTGTTTTGTGCTCTATCCTTGATAGCCAGCTTCCTTTTTGGCCAAGAATCTCCACAACATTCTTCATGTCTGCTTGATGGAGAACCGCCTCCACTTTGCTCACAGAACCGTGCAGAGCATCGATCCGTGGTGGTGTGAGGTTTTCCTTGCAGGAGTCATTAACACACCTTCATTAGAGAGGCTGAAGCACTGAACCGCTGTAGAAAAGCTGATCTTCTGAAACCGTGTGGATCTGGGGAGACTGGAGGAAACTGCTGTTCCAGTCATTCAATCAAGCAGCTTCCAGCAACAGATGATTATCAGAGTGTGTTTAGACCTGAACAGGTGAGACGAGACAGACACAGACAGAAACATAACCTGGATATTGTTGGAAACTCCTGAGATACTGTTTTATCTGTCCATCTGGAGAAGAGAGGAGATCCCTGTCTGTCTCTCTCCCTCTCTCTCTCTTTCTCTCTGTATAAAAGGATGAAAGTGAAGCGGTGAAGTTCATGTGGATTATTTTCAGTAGATTGTTTTTATTGGAGTTGAAGTTCGAGGCTTTAATAGTCTTTAATTCTATTAATATGGAGTGAGATTCAGTTCACTTTCACACAGACAGACGCTCCAGACGTCCTTCAGAGGAGACACGTCTCACTCTACACTCTCAGTACACTCCTGTACTTTTACTTTACACTCTCAGTACACTCCTGTACTTTTACTTTATACTCTCAGTACACTCCTGTACTTTTACTTTACACTCTCAGTACACTCCTGTACTTTTACTTTACACTCAGTACATTCCTGTACTTTTACTTTACACTCTCAGTACATTCCTGTACTTTGACTTTACACTCTCAGTACATTCCTGTACTTTTACTTTACACTCTCAGTACACTCCTGTACTTTTACTTTACACTCTCAGTACATTCCTGTACTTTTTACTTTACACTCTCAGTACATTCCTGTACTTTTTACTGTACATTCTCAGTGTATTCCTGTACTTTATACTTTTTTACTCTGAGTACATTCCTGTATATTTTACTTTAACAGTCACACTGAGTAAAATAGTTGAATCAGTACTTCTCATTTTCTCGAGTCCTTTTTAAAAAACAGTGTCTGCTTCTACAAGAGGAAAGAGCCTCTTTTGGTAGGAGTTGTGGATAAACGGACAGTAAAAGTGTAGGAACCTGATTAATGGTCAGGCCAGTGAACTGGACATTAGCAGGTCTATTTTTCAGAGCTATGGAAGCCGGGCATAAGCAGGCTACTAAAAGCCTGTGCGTCCCTTTTCTTTTCACTCCTCTCGCTTTCTTCTCCCGGCCGCAGGGGCCCTGGCGGGTCACGCTGGCCATGTGACGGGTCTTATTCCGGAGCTTTCCGCCCCCCACAACACCAAAACAATACCCGTTCTTCGGCCCTTTGGCCCTTCCTCCCAGCCCCTCTGGAACTCCACATGTGATCCTGTATTACAAGAAGCTTAAGCACCTGACACAAGCCTGGACAAGGTGTCCGCAGAACCCCCCCACCATCACAGTCATGTATCAACAACAGTTCTGCTTCCTGCTGGAGCGACGCTGCACAGATGCGTCTCTTTACCTCGTTTTAATCAGACGCGGTCGTTCTCCAGCTGTTGGTTCTTTGGCCTGGTGTTTAGACTAGGCTTAAGGATCAGAAGATTGTGGGTTCAAATCCTGGAACTTTCCCTGATGTGTTCTTGATCAAGGTACTGTCCCTATCACTGCTCCCCGGGTACTTGATATGTCTGCCCCCCGCTAGACGGTGTGTGTGTGTTAAATACAGAGGATGTGTTTGATTGTGGTTCACTGTGTGCTGTGTTTACAATGAATAATAGTCACTTTCACTTCACTTTTTGGCTTTAGGGGCTCTGAGCCAATCAACCACAATGTTAAAGTGCTGACCTCGTTACAGTGTCTGTCTCTCTCTCTCTCTCTCTCTCTCTCTCTCTCTCTGTCTCTCTCTCTCTCTCTCTCTGTCTCTCTCTCTCTCTCTCTCTCTCTGTCT